>VXAX01003394.1:1698487-1761258 GCA_013399835.1 Leptocoma aspasia
GGGGGGGAGGCAAAACTAAATGGGAAGCAAAAAATATAGGTACATTTAAGATTGCAGAGTGCTTTTTTCAGTTTGATGAGTTCCACAGAGGAAAATGAACAACAACAACAGTAATAGTAATAGTAATAATAATAATATAGTTATTGCATGGGCAAAAAAGAGAAAAAAAAAAGAGAAAAAAAGAGAATAAAAGAAGTTTTACTTAGTTACTTACACCCCTAGACAGGTGTCAGACACACTCACAGCCCTTTTGTTCTCCCTAAATATAAACAATCCAGTACTTGCAGTACATAATAAAGTGTGCTCTGCAGCCTTACTCTCAATGACAGCTATGCTATTATGGCTCCAAAGGTACTGTGCCTACTGGAAGCAAAATGCTGCTAGAGACTGAGGGAAGAGGCATCATCACACCACCTCCTCAGCCCCATGGCACAAAACATGCCTTAAAGGATGATAAGAAAAAGGTAATTCTTCACTAACTTTTCAAATCAAGAGCTACAAGCTGAATTTTCCACAGCAAATCTATCCTTAGTTTTTGATTTTATCCACACATGGAACAAGTTTGGAGCTGTTTCAATTACTTGTTTTTATATTTGTGGTGTTAAGACCCAAATCTAAAAAGAAAGCATTAGTTTGGAAGTAAGACTCTAGTCTGTTTTTTCTAAACTTAGGAACTTCTAGCACTTGGTATGTAGCTTTAATTAAGAGCAACTAACCTCCACAAACACTGCTTCACCTAAAAAGGGAAGTTAATTAGTGGTTGGGAATGAGTTGAAGGGAAAATCTAAGAGTCCAGTTTACCTTGAATCTGTTGTGGTTTTAAGCCCAGATGGAGATGAAACACCAGATAGCCTCTCACTCAACCCCTTCCTCTTCCCCCCCACCCTGGTGGAATGGGGAGGAGAATTGAAGTAAAACTTATATATTGAGATGTAAACAGTTTAATAATTGAAAATACAGTACGAGGCAATAATAAGAATGGTAAATAATAGTTATAATAAAAAGGAAAAAAAGTTATGCACAATGCAATTTCTCACCACCCATTGACTGATGCCAGACCTCCTCCCCAAACCCAGATTGGCCCCTTCTGGGTAACTCCCCCCAGTTAGTGTACTGGGCATGGCATTCTATGGTGTGGAACATCCCTTGGGTCAGTGTGGGTCACCTGTCCCAGCTGTGCTCCCTCCCAGTTTCTTTCATGTATTTTCATGCCTCACTAGCAGAGCAGGAGACAAGGAAAAAAAGTCCTTGACTTAGGATAAACACACCTTAGCAAAAAACCAAAACATCAGTGTGCTATCAACACCATTCTCATTCCAAATCCAAAACACAGCACTGTAACAGCTACTGGGAAGAAATGAACACTACTTGAGCTGAAACCAGGACAGAATCACACCTGGTCTTTCTCAGTTATAAATCTAAACTCCCCCAGCTTGAATAAACTCTGATCCAGACTTTGAGTCTTGTGAAAGGATCATCTCTAATGCCCTTAGAAATCAGTGTATTTGTTCTTGCTTTTGGAAGAGAATTCTTGGTGTTCTTGGGCTTTAACTGCAAGGTGATTTATTTTAAGTCTAGCTACTCATGTTCAAATCCTGTTTATTTCTCAATCCCTGCAAAATTCCATGAGTTCAAAACTATGAGGAAGGTTCCCACAGACCCTGAGATTCTTAAAATAAAAGGTTTCAATTTTCCATCTTGTTTCTGATCCCTTCAATTAAACTGCATTCATTGCAGCTTGGCAAACTTAATTGCACCCTTCAAAAAGAGAAGAAACAAAAATCAGAATGATGAAGAAAGATGAGGTTTTTTAAATTGTATGTCTCAGAGAAAAAAAAAAGATCCCATAAGAAATGGAAAGACAAGAAGACATAATTTTGATTGTAGCTTTATCTTGCTATATTTTGGTGGGAAAATGTGGCCTTGTTAACTGTGCTGAAAGCAAAATATTTGAAGGGAAGCTGTGTGGAATCTCGTCCAACTGGGATTACTGCTTCAGATGCATTTGCAGAGGGCTTTGGCCACAAACCATGGCAGGCAGGGTACTGAGGGGAGGGGACACCTGACCAGGCCACGGTGGGAAGAGTGGGGTCATGGGAATTAGTAATATGTTAATAGAACCATCCTATATTTGGTCAAGTTTCCAGTTCTTGTTTTCTGTTGGTTCAGAACTTTCTTCTTATAAGGTCATGTCCTGAGCTCACCTTCCTGACTGGACCTTGTGCCCCTGTACCTGGCTGCGTTTGCCCTGCCCAAGGGTCTTTGGAATCTCCTCTGCACCCTGCACCACCTTTGTTATTTTAATTATTAAAGTTTTTATGTTCTGGGCTAGATTCCACCGCTCCCGTTCCTCATTTATCAGCCAGCTCCTCCTGGCTAAGCCAAAGCAGGGGGATCACAGTGGGCTTTGAAGCCCATAAAGCCTGGTTTTTCCTTTAAACTTTATTTTATGAAACAAAAAAAAATACAAAATGGCCAGAAATCTGTGGAATGAGTACTTATCAATCCCATTTCTGACTCTGTGTTTTTTCATTTGCAAGAATGGAATGTACCTAATAAAGTTGGAGCCAATCCAAAACTAAAGACTCTTCTTTACTTTCATTGCTTTTTGTACTCATATGTAAGACCTCTAATATTTTGGCTGCTCATTCCTAGTAAAAATCAGGGGACAGCAATCACATGTCTTGCTATTACACATGCATGATTTACCTTAGGAAAGATAAGAGCGGGTGGGAGTTATTTTTATCTTCACATGGCAACAAAACCCCTTGCACCCACGCTGCCAATGCAATATACAGAAGGTTAAAGAGATTTTGATTGTTTGGGAAGGGAGGGGAGGCAGAAATGCTTGAGAGATGAAGTGATCCCTGCTTCTAATCAGAAGTGTTTAGACTCTCCAGACCCTATAACAGAACCAGCTAGAGAATTTGTTGCTATCTGTGAAGAACATTAGAAGAAGGGTATGAACTTAAATGTGCACAGAGGAATCTTAAAACTTCCTTTATACCGTGTGGTACTGGGTGTGGCCAAATGATTGCTCTGGAATGATTGTTACAGCCAGCTCTTGCCAGAGTAGGAGTTGTTGTGGCTGTGTCTGATCTTGACTCCAGCTGCATGGGGAGGAAGGAAAATAGGTCAGCAAAAGACAGCTCAGATGTGTGTGATATATTCACCTTTTGAACATCCTCAGCATCCTTCTGAGAGCACCCTTTTTATTACCTGATATGCTTTTTCTGGACTCTTATAATAATTTAGCTTGGAAGAGATCTCTGCAGATCCTCTAGCTTCACCTCCCACTCAAAGCAGGATCAGTTGCATGGTGGAAATCTAAGAGGTCATTTCCCGTATAAAGGATTTAAAGTACTGCTGAAAGTCTGAGCTATTTTCTTTGTTTTCCAGTAATAATGCAGCTCTTTGGGATTATTTTATTGGATTATGAAGTGTTGTTAGAAAGAGAGATGCTCAGCATTTACATATCTTAGGTATGGACATCTAAAAATCCTGTATAGTATTTTAAGGAAAGCTTCTGTCTTGACCCAGCTGACATGGTAATAGAGATGTAAAGGTAAGGGCAACAGCATAACCTTTATTTTTCTGGCAAGACAAGAAGGCACATACTGACTGTTTTTCAAAATATCATCTTTTCTCATGTTCCAAGGTTTTAATCAGGTCAAATGCACAGCACAAATCCTACATTCATGGACTCTGAATTCTGGTCCGCTAGGAATTTGCACATACAAGAAAATGAAAAATAAACACACAATGGACAGGAGTCCTCCATTTTAGAACTTGGTTTTCAGGTCGGCTTGAATTCCAATTTTAGAGAAGGATGAGAAAGGTGCTTTGTATGCTATTGAGTCAGCTTACCCTGTTTATACCTGAATTCAAAGAAATTACAAAAAACAGTGCTTAACACCACTTCAACACTTATTTTAGCCATAGATGCTTACAGAATGTCTAACTCTGACCTGACACGGGTGTAAAGGCCTAAGCACGTGTGCTTGTAAGGAGGGAGGGGAAGCAACCTGGTCTAAGTGAAGTAAGAGAGAAACAACCCTGCAGGCTTTCAGTCCTTACATCTGAATGGACACTGAAATCCAGCACCTGAACCCTGCTTTGACCAACACAGGACATCCAAGGTTTGTTACAGCTTGAAGGGCTTTGAATGCAAGCAATTGGTACAACCACTGGTGTCTGCTTGACGCCCAGCATTGACCTTTCCCAGCCCGCCGTGCTTTACCTGTCTGAGACATCAGTCTTTGTTTAACAGGTGCTGCTCACAAATTTTGTGTCTCCATGGTCAATGTGCAATGCCTCAGTGGCCTCAGTGGCCAATGACAGTGTGTCCCAGCTAAGAACAAGTTGACCTCCACACCTGAATGATCCATACAGGCAAATACTTTGTGTGAAGACACTCCAAAACACAAGCTGATGTAATCTTGCATGTTTGGATTTTTTTTTTTTGATAATATTAAAATAATGGACAGAATTACTATGTAACAAAAAACATATGATGTTTTTTTCTTTTCCTAAAAATGCAGCATTTCACTTCCTTAGAGGAATCTAGGATTACTTTCCCTGAAACATACTGACTGAAGCACATCTATTTCATATGGTTTGCTTAACACATTCTGAGAGAAGTACAATTAAATTTCATAAGATCCTTCCACTTGCATGCATGCCTTGATTCAGGAATTCAAAGTCAGTGAGCAGCTGTAATAGAAACAGTAGTCTTTATAGGGAGTTGCACAATATATAGTAACTTTCTAACTTGTTTAAAAAGAAGGGTTATATTTTTCATTTCAGTGTCAGCCTTGCTTTCTACATTATAGGTCTAATACACAGGATGAATAATTTTATTCTGCAAATAATTGCATGATGATTTATCCTATAAAGTATCTGTTGTCTCCATAAAGCAGAATTGAATGAAACAGGATCCCAAGCCTCCTGTTATTCTTTACCGTAAATGTGGCACTACTTTGTCCTCCATTTGCCCTCAGTGCTGATTGTAAAAGGTAGCCTGTGCCATACTACTGTGGTAATAGTCACGAATATATCTGTGAAATGGCTAAAGCTGTGCCACTTGATGGGAAAGGAGAGAGGGCAGACACCAAGACAACTGTAGGACATTCCTAGTGCTGTGCATGGGCCAAGACCCCAAGACACAGCAGGAGGGGTGATGGTCACGTGTATGGGAAAACTGAAATTTTTGCTTGTGGGAAAATGCTTCCAAATCTGGGAGAACCTGGAAAGGCAGAGGTTTGTGTTTGCCATAGGAAAATCTGTAGGTCATAGGCATATCAATGTTCTTCAGGCATTCCTCTTCTTTTCCATTTTTCTTTGCATCTGTCTCTTTGCCGTCTTTCTATTTAAATGTCTACATATGTCAGAGACATCTTAAAGGTTAAAGCAGTCCTGTATTTATTCCACCTGCCCAGTACTACTTGATATGTAAGACTTTCTGCCTCCAGCCCTGAATTTTTCTCCCACCAAATAACCCAGGGAGCAAGTGGACTCAGGGTATCTGAGCAGGAAACTAAACAAAAGTCTTTGACTAAAAAACCTTGAAACAATCAAACCGAACTGTATAACTATAAGCACTCCCCTATAGGCAGGAAAACCACTGTAGCTTCATATAAACTAACTACTATTCACTTATTTTCCTTCCTATTTGAACCTTGCAACCTTTTTAAGGTCTGATTTAATTGCTGGAAAGCAAATACAAGAGAAGTTATTTCACAACATAAGGGCAGAATTACTAAAATTAGTTCAGAATGTGGTCTTATAAGCATAATAGCAATCCACAATTGGAAGCATTGTGTAGGAATATTAACCCCAAATTTCTGTTTTGGAGAATGTGAAGCAAGTTCAATCCCTGTGTGGGCTAGTTAAGAGTTTGACTTGATGACCCTTGTGGGTTCCTTCCACCTCCCTTCCTGTGATCTGGAAGTGTGACAAATATGGTTCTTACTGTAAAAACAACACTGTCAAGCTGGACTCAATCCAGTGTCAATCAGTCCTCAAGGCTCTCATATAAGCTTACAAGACCTTTTTTTTATTTTTGCCATGCAACACTAATGAAATCAATGGCATAAATAATCCAAAATTTTCTATGGGGGTTTGGTCTTTATTAAAAACAAGGTTAGTTACTGTGATGAGTTTTTAATATGTTGCTGTTTACTTTCATTTACAATGTCAAGGTCTGGGACTCTACTGGTCAATTAAATTTCATCTTCAAATCTGCAGCATTAGATTTGATTAACTCATTAGAGGTTTAGGAGTAGGTGTTTGTTTGCGTAGGTTTTTCTTTCTTTTCCAGACTTCAGCAGATCCAAATTCTATGACCAGCAGCTCTCACACAAGAAATTGTTGTTCATTTGGAGCTGTGACCCTTGGATGTGGTGGGTGGGGAAGAGCAGGGACTCAGTTCTTACAATTGTATGGATCTGTAGTATTTCTAAGTATAATAAATATGTATATTATATATATACATCTTTCAGTTACTCCACTTTGCACTGAAGCAATCAAATGCAGAATGTGATCCATGAACATCAATATAAGTTGGTCTATAAAGAGTTCACCTTAAGCAAGTGCAAGGAACTATAGGTAGTGACAGTCTCTTGCTCTGTTCCAGATGATGGAAATCCCAGCCAGTAAATTTTTACATCTTATATACTCACTGTGTATATGTGTGTGTGTAAGTCACTCGTATGATACATGTTAAGTAGACAATTTACATATTATTTCCTCTGCTTAGGGACTCACCTTGCTCCATTTGCTTTACAAAGACTTTGCATTGCTACCTTTGGTCACAGTGACATTAGACACCTTCAAAGGTCTGCAAGGGGAAGTGTGAATTACTCTCCTCATGTCTGAGGGAGTGACAGGGAGATATTTGCTCTGCATTATACATAATGCCAGATGATCAATGCTACCTCTGTCCTCCAGCAAAGACACAGCAGGGGAGTAAGAACCAAAATGTCCAACTTTATTCCCAGCTCAAAGCACTTGGGAGCTGTGAATTTGCTCTCCCCACTTCTCCTCCAACATCACAAGACTGACCTTTTGTATATCAGGTTGTTAATCACAGAATTGTTTAAGTTACAAAGAATCTTTATGATCTTCAGGTCCTGCTATTAACTCAGCACTGCCAAGTCCACCACTAAACCATGTCCCCTGGAGCCACATCTACACCTACACACAACTACACATCTTTTAAATACTTCTAGGGATGGTCCTTAGAGCAGTCTGTTCCAGTGCTTGAAAACCCTTGTGGTGAAGATTTTTTCCCTAGTATCCACTGCAAACTGCAGTTCTGCTGACACCCCTTCTTACTTCTCCAAGAACTGAAAATTCAATCATTTCATGATGTCTTTGCTCAAGACAGACTTCAACCATTGCATCACCCACCAGTCCTTCTGTGCTCACAAACAGCAGGTCCAGAGGGGCACATCCATGCGTTGCCTCCCTTGCCAGCTGTGTCAGGAAGTTGTGTTCCACACACTCCAGGAGCCTCCTGGACTATTTGCTCCCTCCTATGTTGTATTTCCAGCAGACCTCTGGCAAGCTGAAGTCCCCCATGAGAACAAGGGCCAGAGACTGGGAGGCTTCTTCCAGTTGCTTAGAGAACATTTCATCTGCCTCTTCATTGTGGTTAGGTGGTCCATGGCAGAATCCCACCGTGATATCTGCCTTGTGATCATCACCATCAGGCTCTGGACAGTCAAAACAGTCCCTAACATACAGGGCTGACCCATGACTCTCCTTCTTGCCAGTCCAGTCTGAAGAGTTTATCCATTGCAGCCCTCCAGTTGCGTGAGTCATCCCAAGGTGTTTCCGTGATGGCAGCTGTGGCACAGTTTTCCTGCTGCACAATGGCTTCCAGCCCCTCCTGTGTGTTGCCTGTGCTGGAGGCATTGGTATAGCTGCAGTTGGGCTATCGAGCCCAGCAACTTTTTTGGGGGAAAGACCCTAATTTGTATGTGATTGTTTTCAGCTGCTTTGGTGTTTTCTAACATTGATAACCCCACATCTTGTTTAAGAAATGAAAGGCTGATCTTGGTTGACCTTGGGGTTTTTTTGAGCCTTGCACTTTCTGTCTTTCCTGCCTGACCCTGAGATCTAGAAACTCTCTCTTTTTAAAAGAAAAAAAAAATTCTTATTTAGTCACAGGATGCTGGGAGCTGGAGTTTGTGGGAAAATACAGTTACACTGGTGACATAATCAGAAAACTCAACAGAGCTTCCAGCAGTGTAGAATTTCTCTCAGCTTTCCTCAGCTCTGGGCATGAATACTCAACTGCTCTGATCCTGAAACCACAGGCCTGGGGCTTTCTTCAGCTGTCTGCAGCACAAGGGCTGGAGCCCAGGGATCAGCCTCCCCCTCTGACTTGCAGCTGCAATTAGGGAAAGCATGGGCTGTGGGATGGAACCTACCTGGAGAGAAAGACACCATGGCTGTACCCTTTCCACACTGATTTGCACAGGTGCTGAGGGCCAGTGACAGTGTGGTCCACTGGTCAGAGGCATTACCCAATGGCAGAAGGCTGTATGCTACGAAACAAGAAGTTTTTAATTACAAACCTTGTTGTGGGTTAACCCTGACAGGCAGCTAAGCTCCACAGAGCTGTTCATTCCCTGCTTCCAAACCAAAGTCCCACCAGGAAGGAGGAGAGAGAAAAGGAAAAGCAAGAAAACTTGTGGGTAAAGATAAAAAAACCCCAAACAAACAAGCAAAAAACAAACTTAAAAAGAAGAAATGGAAGAAGAAATGAAAGAAGAAAGCAAACAAAATAAGTGATACAAAATGCCTAGAAAATTCCTGAGCAAAACACAGGTAACTTCCCTAAACCTCATGGAATCTGCCTGGTTATGTCCCCTCCAAAAGTATATGTGCAGCCCCAATCAATTCACCAAGGGTGGGGAGCAGAGTAAGAAAGAGAGAAGGCCCTGTTCAGCAACAGGTAAAACACTGGTCTATTACTGGCATTGTTTTGGTCATAAATCTAAATCACAGCACCATACAAGCTCCTATGAAGAAAATTGACTCCAATCTGGTTAGGACCAGTATAATCCCCTGTCTCTGAAAAGAAAAGATTAATCCAGGGCTGCTGTTAGGAAATGCTAGCAATGATTTCAATAGAATTTAGTACCTGTTCCTTACTCTTTTTCATTTGTATAGCTGTTCTGAGCTGCAGGGAAGGATTTGAATAAAAGAAAAGGCAAAGTAAACCCTCATCCTCTTGGGACAAAATGTTCCTGCTGGTTTCCTACAATGTTACTTCAAAGCAAGAATATTGGGAACAGCTACAGCACTGAGTATGATGAACCATGGGTGTATTTAATGTTATTCAACAGAAAATGTGTCAGGAGAAAGTAATCCAGGAATATCAGTCACTGTTGTGCTGGGAACGATGAGTCAGACGGGTGCTCAGTGCAATACATCACTGAACACTCGCAGGGAGGCTGAAGAAGTGCACATGTCACTCCTCACTCTGCTTGCAGCCATGATTAAACATGAGCTGGTACTGTTGTTTTTCGGTGCCACTGGGTCACATTTCCCCAGAAATCCACAGTCTTTGGCAGCGATGCTTGAATTTGGAGGGACACCTGTGTTTCCCATTACTTGCCAAGGTGAGCATTGCATTTGCAGAGTCTTACTCAAGACAAGGCTGCCTCATTTGGGAGCAGGTGGGCTCTTTGTTGGTCCTATTTTAGTTGTGTGGAGTCTCCTTCAGCAAGTCAGTTCCCAGGATCATTTTTAAGCTGTTATTGAATGGTTTTAAAGGACAGAGTTGGGGTGGAGGAGAAATGTGAACAGTGTTTTGGATTTCATAAATGTGTGCTGAGCACATGTATGTGTGTAGGCTATGTACTGCATGATGTGAGGGCAATACTCACCATGGACCTTACACAAACTGATGATCCATGATCACAGAATCACAGAATATGCCAAGCTGGAAGGGACTCACAAGGACCACTGAGTCCAACTCCTGGCCCAGCACAGGACCCCCAAGAGTCACATCCTGTGCCTGAGAGCATTGTCCAAACGCTTCTTGAACTGTCAGGCTTGGTGCTGTCACCACTTCCCCGGGGATCCTGGGTGTCCAACCAACCTCTGGGTGAAGAAACTTTTTCAGATATTCAAGCCAAAGCTCCCCTGGCACAACTTCAGGGCATTCCCAATCACAGGACTCGCCCCTCCAGGTTTCACTTATGCCAATGATGTCAAATTGCTGGGACTGAGAACAAAACCTCAAGCTCTTCTTGTTTGTTCCTTGCACTGCCTCATTAGTGTAGAAACATTTCAGGTGTAGTACTTTGTAGCCAAGACCTCTTAAAGCAGATTGAGGGATCCCACTAGTGCTCCTTTCCTCCAATTCTGGCACTCCATCCCAGTATTGATCATGGCAAGCCTGTTTTTTTCCCTTTCCCTCTTCCAACCTAGTTTAAAGCTCTGTCAAAGAGCCCTGTTAGCCCCTGTGCTAGACCTTTTTCCCCCTCTGAGAAATCCTGGGGAATTTCTGATGAATCCCCGTCAGGTGTCAGTAGACCAGGTGATCCTCCCATGGTCAACAACCCCAAAATTTTTCCACTGTTCCTAGCCTTGGAGCCATACATTGGCTTGATGCCTGCCCATTTCTATAAATATCAGTTTTTGTTACCAGAAGAATCAAGGAAGTCACTACGTGTGCTCCTGATCCCTCTACTAATCATCCCACGGCTCTGAAATGTCTTTTGATTGTCCTTGGACTTTGCTTTATTGTTTCATTGCTGCCAGTTTGAGCAACCAATAGCAGATAGTAATCAGAGAACCTTACTAGTCTGGAGAGTTTTCAGGATGTCCCTTATCCATGCCCCTGGGAGACGGAAGACTTCTCTGTGAGTGAGGTCCAGTCTGTGTGTTGGATCCTCTGTTCCCCTTAGAAGGGAGTCTGCTGTTACAGCCACCCTTCTTTTCCTCTTAACAAAGGAGGTTTTGATGTGAGCTACAGGAGGGGTTGCTTTGGGGGGCTCTGCTATCCCAGAAGGACCTTCACCCATCTCATCCGTTGTCTGGCCTTCTGGTTCCAGAGCCTCACACCTGCTGCAGAAGGTGCCAGTCCCACTTGTCAGATTCTGAGGAGGAGGAGGAGGATCCTTCTTCCTGGTACGTGCAGTGACCTGCTTCCAGCCTTTGTCTTTGAGAGACCCTTGGCTAACATTCCTTTGGCTAATTACCCTGCAGGGTTCTGAGTCCACGATGAAGACACTACAGACATTTTTCTGCATGGCATTTTTTGAATCTCACTCTTTTTGATAACAATAAGTACAGAAAAAATAGTAATTATACCACAGAGAAGCCTTTGTTTTAGAGCATGTCCTCGAAAGGAGCAAACCCAATCAAGGAGGTTGAATTCCCCATAAGTGTCAGGAGGCTGCACTGACTGCATTTACACACACCTGTGCTGTGCCCCATTCTTTATAGACTACAAACTCAGCTAGGGACACTCACCAGAAACAGTCTCTTCAAGGATCTTCTTCTCATAACGAAGAGAGAGATGGCATTTATTGCTTTTCTTGGAAGAAAAGTGTTTCCCTTATATATACAGTAAGGGATTGCTATACTTTTCTCTCTAAAGAGCATAGACAACTTTTATGGTACTTAAGTCTTTCCTTTAGTAAACAGCCAGAATTATTAAACCCTTCAAGGGCTCTCATAGCAAGATTTCTCTTACCATGCAGCTAGTACAGGAGGTGCCAGAAGCAGATGTTGTGAAAGTTGCTGAGAAGAATCAGTGTTTAGTACAGAAGGTAGAAAAATACAGTGATGAGAATAAATGAAAATAAATTTGTCTCAACAAACATTTGTCAAGGAGCCTAATTTCTGTGGTACGGACCAAAATTGCTGCTGACATTTTCTGTAATGAAGTTTCTTCTGATTTGCTCAGTCTCCATCTGCACTCTGACTCATCCACTTTATTCCTGGACTGGGCATGTAAGACAGACCTCCACATCCACAGGACCCTGGCATCCTGCAAAATGCTCCACCTAGGAAAGGCTGAGGCAGATGGGTACATGCAGACCTGGGGCTGTCCATTTGCCACTGTATAAAATAAGGCCTTGACTAAGAAAAATCAGCTTTGTATCCAGATCCTTCCTATTCTTCCTTCTGCCTTTTTTCTTTTCCTAATATGAAGTGTTCCTTAAACTTTGTCCGGAATGCTTAAAAGAGTGGTTGTGTCTCATCTTTTTTTTTTTTCCCCTTTTCTAGATGGATTTATAGGCAATACAGGTTGGCATAGCTCTGTTTAAATCAGAGGAACTATCTCAATTTCCACCAAATGATGCAGATCTGGGGTTTAAAATGCATATTCAGAATGAAAGAGTCCTGTAAAGAAAGTAGGTGTGGGTAATGAGGCAAGGATTTCAGCTAGAGATTTCAGAAGTGTATTTATGAGCCTTAGAGCCACAATTCTCATGGCTAGGGAAATAATATCTGTTCTGTTGCTTGTTTAATAAAATTATTCTCTGTTCCAAGAGAATTAGCAAGTCACAGTGCATTTAGAAACTGCTGCATAGGTGTTTTGTAAAGTTGAAAAAGGAAAACATGTTTGACACATTTAGTGGTCCAACACGTGTGTTGTGTTTGTCTTTGGACACACATTCTGCTACCTGTCCTTCTCTGCAGACAATCATTGGCCTGTCAGTGTGAATAATTTGTTTTGCTCTGGAAGATTTCAGCCCCTGCTAGGGTTGACTAAGAGGAATTGTTGTTTCAGCAATAATCTCTGTTGATATGTTGTGTATTAAGCAATAAGCGGCTGTTGAAATTGATTAATTGTTGAAGTGAGATGAGATTTTAAGGCAATTTCAAATTCTGTTCATTGCATTCATATTTTTTATTAAATATCCTTTGTTGTGCTGTTATGTATAAGATGAATAGAACTTTATTTTGTAAGGCTTCTCAGTGTCATACATTACCTTCTAAACATTTGGGATGTTCGAAAATCCCAGATATCAGCAGCTCTATTTCCAAGCCTTCACCAAGGAAGGAGAAAAGGATAACCTTGTCTTTTAAAATATATTTGTCTGTGGTTTCTTGTGTGACAGCAGACTCTTTTTTCCAATTTGATATATATAGGACAAGGAGAATTGCTAGAGCAGGTCTGACCCAAGGTTGATGAAGGCCAGTCTTCTGCAGCTGGCAGCAGACAGCACCAGCTGCTTCAAAAGAGCAGACAAGAAGTTTCACAGCTAGTGGCAATTTGAAAATTAACCTTTGAGAAATTTTCTCCCAGCTTCCATGGGTAGAAAATTCATTTATGCCTAGAGGCAAGAAGGTTTGCAGGTCTTGCTCTTCTTTTTTTCCCCCTCTTTTTTTCCCTTTTTCTTTAGGGTTTGCTACTATAATTCTGTCCATTCTTGATACTTGTATAAAATCTTGGATCTTTTTGATTGCTGTGAAGCTCTTGGCCGTGATGGTGTACTGTGCCAAAGACAGGTGAATTGAAATTGGTGTAGAACACCATGACCTTGAATCAGTACAAAATATGTCACCTTCCAGTCTCAGCAAATCTACTGTATTTCTAACAGTTTGTGTTATCTGTGCCTGGTTAGTTTTTAGGCCACTGTGGTTTGTTGTTTACTTACTATTATCCCTGCCCTCTTTTTAGCTCTCAGGTCCTTTGAGTGCAAGTTCTTCAAAGCAGGCTGGTCTTTATACAGCTTTTGTACAGCACTCAGTTCACTGTGAACATCAGCTATTTGCAAAAGGAAGATGTGCATCAAAGTCTAGGGGAAATGAACATTATTAACACATTCTGACTCTTATTTAATTAAATGTGAGTAGAAAACAAAAAAACCCAAACAAAATTAACACCTCTGCAAATGAAATGCGTCAACAATGTCACTTACAATGCATACCAAGGTACAAGGTCTTCTGATCCACCTGGAGGAGTTGTGAGGCTGGAGTATTTTGATGGCCATAGGTCTGGTTTCATGTCTCTGCTTCACACTTTTCAGGGGTTTCTTATCTGTAATGTGAATGATCATGAAAATGATGGCATATTTAACTCTGTGAGAGTGTTTTATGCTGTCAGAGTCCTTCTGCTGAGTCGCCTGGAGCTGCTCCTGTTTGCACTATGCAAGGTGAGAATGCTGAAGTGCTGTGGTGGCTGGGGAACATGAGCTACTTCCCTGCTGCTCCTTTTGGCTGATCTCTGAACCGTCCAAATTTAAAGACTCTAGGAACACCTAAACTTGACATCAGTTTATACTTTCATTCAGAGTCTTTCTGAAAAATTTGACTTAAAGGGAACAGGTTTCACATTAAGACAAAACTGAGTCTATCTTTATTATGTTTTTGTAGGAGATGAGGTAGGTTTGCAGCAGAGACTGCATAGAAAAGTGTGGATTTCTTTTGTTTTTATTTAACTCCTGATAGCAGGAGTGGCGTTGGAAAGGTCTACTGAGAGAGATGGAGAAGTTCAAGGTCAACACTAAGTGAAGGATTTTACTCTTCTGGTTTCCCACTTCTCTTTGTGAAGAGCTAAATTTTGGTTATTGCATGGTGCTTTCTTCAGAAGGTGTTTTGTGGGAAATCTAGAGTGGATGGAGCAAGCTATGGGTGATCAAAGTCAACCTTTAAACCTGATGGAAACTTAAATTCATATAGTGTGGCCATTGGCCAAACACAATGCTCAACTCTTTATACATCTGAAAAGATATCTGACTGCCTCTGCAGTTCAGGAAGGAACCTGGATCCTACAGCAACTCCTTTTTATGCAGAGACTCCACATAGCAACTTTTGCAGCACAGCTTATCACTATGTTTAGTTTTGCTGCAGTCCTAATTCTTGTGTGAATGCTGCTTGCACAATAAATAACTATAGTGTCTGTCTATGTTTGTGGAGGGGAGGGATCTGTGAATTTTTGTCTGAGATTATAGAGTCACATCAAGGCAATCATGCTCTAGCTGATCTTTAAAGCCAAATCTCAGGCTATTCTAAAATTCAAGGTAAATCAAGGCTAGCCTTTTCACTTCAAGTAATCCAATGTGATATGAAATAGGGATACAGTTCTGTAGAAATGGAGTAACTGAGATTTTTTCCATTCATTGTTGGCAGCATGGCAGTGATTTATACCAGTTGAAATCAGACTGGGTGACACACCTCACAGAAACATGGCAGTTCTGGTTTCAACAAGTGGTGGAGTTTTTTTGTGTTTATGCCATACTTTCCTGCTTTCTGAGTGCTACTTTGTCAAACAATAGCCATTTCAGTGCTGGTTTATCAAGTCTTCATGGATTTGTGCTAATCAGTATTTGTCAGAAAGCAACATATTTCTTTTCAGCCCAGGAAAATAATTCAATTGAAAGAAAAAATCATTCAATTGCCACAGTTTATCTGCATGATATATATCATCAGTGCACAGCAGTGGTATCTCAGGAGAACTCAAATGCAGAACCTGTGCTAAGAAGAAAATATGAAATAATTTTTCTTGTCAGTTACTCTTAGTTTTTTTCTTATTTCCATTCTCTGATGAGGGCAGTAGCCTTTCTCTGCACATGCCTGTGGGCTTTATGTGTGCTGGTTTTGGTGGAGGTTCCTGTGCTACAAGCAATTTCTGTTCAAGCAGAGACTTGTGCAAATCTTGGGCACCAGTCAGCCCTTCCAGCTCTTCACCAAAATAGGAACTACAGATGGCAGCACAAGGAACCATAGGTGGGGCCAGTACTCACAACGACAGGGGAAATATTTTGCTGGATATCATGAACATTTTCAACTTTTTGTATGATGACAGAGTTCTGCCCTCCAAATCTGCCCTTGAATGATTCAAGAAACAGGTGCAACTTCAGATTAATCAGATGATGGGATTAGAACCATTAAATTTCACATAAAAGATTTGCTTCATATTCCAAATTTTTCTAAGCCTGGAGGAACCAAAAAGATGCAAGTAGTGCTTTCAGGGAGGGGAAATGTTGTAGTGGTATTGATGAGGAAAATTTCTATATCCCAGGCCTATTTAATTTCTCTTTGGCCTTTCTGTTTTATACTGTTAGGTCCTGCACAGTGCTTTATCAGTTTCCTTGGCAGAGCTCTCTCATTTATGGTTATCTGACTCTGCTTCATTTTTATGCCCATATCGTGGGTTTATTGGATTGGAAATTTGACTACAAGCCATCCAGGGAGGCTGTCAGCAGTAGAATATCACATTACTGAAGCGAACAGGGATTCAGCTCCTGTACCTTTCGATGCTGTTTGCTGAACTAAACAGAAACATCCTGAGATATTTCCCAGAAGGCGACAATTTTTCACTCCAATATGGTCATGCTATCACCAGACAACTGGCCATGGCTAAAATAATGCCCTCAGCATCGTATAAACTCACATAAAACATGAGTTAAGGATGTGTGAAGCAGCTGGAATATGGCATAGCTCAATGTAGTTTATACCCTAGGTCCAAATCTGTCTCTGCTCATGAAAGGGAACATCAGTGCAAACATTAGGGACAGATTTTGGGGATCTTGGATTAACCACGGTTAACAACAATTAACCCCAAACTGCACTCTAAAGTCTTATCTCATTTTCAAATTCTCCATGGGACTTATACTCCAAAAAGTCATTGCATCATAACTAAAAATATTTGTGTTTAGTCTTGGCTTTTGACTACAAATCTGAGCTGAACAAAGAGCTATAAAGCTTAACTGAAGCAGCCCTCCCTCTTTCAGAATCATTGCTCAATTTGAATATTACGTATTGCTGCAAAATTTCTTAATTTCATGACTGGAGGAAAAGCTGTCTCTGTTTTTAAAGAGATGGAGCCACCTGCTAAGCAGAGAGCAGCACAATATATTAAATTGACATTGATTTTGCAGACAGTATTGCCTTCATATAGTTAAAAAACCCAGTTATGTTTTTATCATGAGAATAGGCTGGTGCTGTACGTGATATTAAATAATACTTCCTGGCTGGAACAGTTAGACAGGTGGAGAAACTAATAACAATTTAAGTTCTTTCTTTGGTGCAAAATCAGTTTATTGTATTGACAGACACATAAAGAAACAGGCTGCAGGGTGGTGAAAAGGTAGGCAGATTGACTGATATTAGAATGTATAACTAGGAATAATGGGATAAGTTAAACAGAGAGACCCTCATAACACGAACATCTTGCACTGCAAAATAGTCTCCCCTAGGATAAGAAGAAACAGTTAGCTTATTAAATGAGTCATTTAATATGATCGGAAAAAAAGTTGGAAAATATGCTGTAGGGAACAATCCTGGAGACAAACTACTAGAAATTACTCTTCATTGCCTGTGATTATCTGCCATCACATTTTTTTCCTCGGATTCAAAATGTGGAAGTGAGGTAAATGGAGGTTGTGCCTTTCAATTGCTTAGTTGTACAAGCTGTAAAAAAACGAGGGATGCTTTCTTAGTGACATTACTTAAGTGAAGAGCACTGACCTTTTCTTTAAAAAGGAGAACAGGAGACACATGTATAAACTAAAAAGACAAGGAATTGCCAGCATGTGAGTCCAAGCTCAGGTAGGAAGATCAAACACTGAATTCCAGTGCAATGACAGGAAGACCCCTCAGACACCTCCAGCAGTAATGCATGCTTAATAGATGGGGAACAATTTTTTTCTTATACAAGCACTTGGAATTTCTAATTAATTTGCGCAATATTTATTAAAATCATGGCTAAGGAGTTTGCTTTGTCATTCTTTTTATTCTCTTCCTACTCTCAAATATTGAGAGAGGCAACTACTTGTTTTGGATGGTTTGGGTTTCTGTTAAATGTTACATATCTCTGATGATGAAGAGTCATTTGTGCATGCAAATAGAATAAATTACACTTCTACCTACTGGACAAAGTCTGTTATGCTGCTAGAATGGTCTACATGGTGGAAACATATTGATACTTCAGGTTTTTAGTGATTTAAATGCACAAGGATGTTTCTGCTCCTGAAATAAGTGGAATAGTTATTAACTTCAGTTGGCACAGCTTTAGCCCTTAAGTCAGGAGAAAGAAACTTAATGCTTCTCCTTTCCCCCATCACTTTGTGAGAGACTTCAAATTGCTTTGCTGAAAATTTCCTATTTGCTACTGACTCCTATAGATTAAATTTAACAGAAAAAAATGGGAGTGAGATATGACCTGAGCAGAAATCCCCTAATTCACCTGGAAATTAAGACAGTTTTTCACTCAACATCTGTCTTGCAGTCTTTACCCTGTGATTGCTCAGTACACTGTCACACAGTAACAGGCAAAGTGATCCGAGTGCTGTAGGAGCTCTGGTCTAGAGGATGAAATGGGCCCACAGGACCCCTGAGGAAAGCAAATCCTGCTTAGTATCCACTCACTTCTGCTTTGCACTTAGTGAGAAAGAGTCCCTGGCTGTGTGAATTCAGATTTGGTAACTCAGTGACCAGTAACAGCAATAAAGTATTTCCTCATTGCTTCTGGCTTTGGGAACAGATAAACAGTGTGCCAGACACAGTAGTCAGGTGCTTTTCCTTGCCTGTTAGACACTGAAAGACAAAGATTTAGTGTGTGCATGGATGGCTATGTATGAATGTACACATATGCACAAATACATACAATTACTAGTCTATCTGCTTGCATACCTAAGGCTTATGAAGTAGACAGCAGATGTCACAGACAGATCAAAGATATTTAACTAGCAAAGCTTTAGCAATGTCCATTATCTCTGGATAAAGAAGTCGATTGAGATTTAATGCTCTTCTCTTCCTAAGCCTGTGTGAATGGTGGAGACCAATACTGTTCAAATTACTGAAGAGAGGTCCTGCTTGAGCACAGGTGTAAGTATTTATAAGAGAAATGGGTAGCCAAGTAGGGACTGCTCTAGGGTTGAACAACCTGGTTTTGTGCCAGTCAATGCTCTGCTGCATGACTCTTCTATCCATTAGCTTGCAATGTTTCTGGAGCTAAAGTTAATCCCCCTGGTATATCAGAGACCCTTCCCATCTGAGAAGCTCACTCGGGGCATCTCAGTGCTGCTGGGCTGCCAACAGCAAATGGCATAAACTGAAATGTTACTCAGACATGTTGGGAGATTAAATTCCTTTTACACTGCTAATCCTCGGGGGTTTTAGGCATGGCCAAGTGCTGTTGCCTTATCTTGCCACCTATAAAAATGTACACATGACTGAGAGACTCCAGATGTGTGAGGAAGCTGGGCAATATTGGCCTTTTCCCCTCCCTCCTCCCCAGCTCTCAGATAAGGTCCACAACCCTTCCCTCTGCTCCCAAAGCAAAATGATCAGGTCACTGATCCCTGCTCCTCAACCACCTCACTCCCAGCTCTGATTCCGCACCTAACCTACTAACCCTTATTTTTCTGGGTGTGCAGATGCAGCCTGGCTAACTCTTACCCTGTATGGTCTGAAACAGGTGTGCAGCAAGCAAGGAAGCCCTGACATGCAGCCTTGGACAGGAAGCAAGTTGCTATTTATAAGTTTCTGCTTTATGGGTATGTATTTCTCTTCAGAACCAATTTGGGAATGTCCAGATGGTCTTGCTAAAACACACATAGCTCAGAAGGAATTCAAACACCCAGTTGTAGGCATAATGCCTGGGAGCTGCCTACAATTTCTCTCTTTATTTGGTTTGGTCACCACTGTTAGATCACAAAGAATCCTGAAGCATTTCAGATGTCATTTATGTCCCCCCAAACTTGTTATTCTTATGATAGTCTCCATTGCATGTCACAAATCCAACTAAAAAAAATATCTTTCCTTCCATTTAAGATATACTTTGTTTCTCCTTTAAAGCAGTATGGGAAAAATGCTTACATGCTGTCAGTAAAAGCTGTATGTAAGAAGCCACACTGTTTTCTTTCTGTTACTTTCATATTTGGTTAATATGAAATGAGCTTAATAGTTTTTTATTTATGAATTTTATTTACAAGGAACATCAGTTGACCAACTGATAGCCCAAGTTTTATTCAGAATTTTGTCTGGACTTTTGTTACATCTGATCATAATTTTGTTTTGTCTCTTCAAGAAATAAGGGACTAATCCTGCCTCAGTTTAAAAAAAATTATAAACACATAACAATTTCAGTCTTGCATATACCTGTTTGAATACCATTGTAATTCTACAAGAGATACTTGGAAACAGGATAGGTGATCTCTGTGGATAAAGCATTATCATGCTGCAAGTGATATTGAATATCCAGACTTCTCAGTTGGTCCTTTCAGTTTGAATGGGCAATAATCAGGCTGTGAGACTCGCCTTGGGGACGGATTGCAGGACTGTTTTGAACAGAAAGAGCTCTCTGGATTAAAAGAGGCCAGAGATTTGGTCTGTGCGCAGACCTCTCCTGCATCCTAATTTTTTAGTGTGGCCATTTTTCCACTACTTTGCTTTGATCATTCTCATTAATCATCCTCAGTGTATCTCACCGTAGTGAACTAATGGCTTTTCAAGTCCTGATATCCTGGTACATGGTCAGAGCCCCAAAGGGAGGGAAACAGCTCCTTAACAAACTGCCTGTCTTGTCCCAACACGGGTGAGAGCAGCCTTGACACAAACTGCAGCTAAAGCACTCCTGCCTCCATTCTCCCAGTGCAGCTCCGGCACCTGGTACCCAGCAGGGACTGTGCTGGGAGCTTGGGCACCCTGCAGGGAGTGGGCATGTGGGGTCAGGACTGCAGCAGGGCAGAGGGGATGGGGAGCTGCTGTGCAAATCTCCTCGTTTTCTCATTCATTGGCCCCAAAAGTTTGTGTCTGTCCACATTTGACACTGGAGAGGAGAATGGGAGGGGGAATACTCTCTGATTACTTCAATTTTATACTTCAGGCAGGTCCTATTACCTCAGTATGTGTTGTTTTATGAAATTATCAGGTTCTTTCCTTAAACCCATTTGTAGTTTTTGATTCTTTTCAATCATCAACAGCTGGTAGAAAAGTGATTTCTTGCTGTATTTCAACTAAATATTTGGATGGTTTAGCTTTTGATTAGAGGTTCATTTTTAAACTTAGTTATTATGAGTTGTTAAAAAGAAGAAAATCAGTTTAGCTTTTTTCCATGGAAAAGCATTTATATCAGGGGAAGGCATGAGCAGAGTGTGTCTGTTTGCTAAAAAGTTGCTTTTCATCAGACCCCAGGTATATTACACCAGCACCATGTAGGAACGTACACCCAGAAGAAAACCTGTTTTTTTTGTATTTTGTATTTGCAAACCTGTTTATTTTTATATGAAGCTGTTATCTTTCATGGCACAACAAGGAAAACAGGATCCTTGAAAAGAATTTTATGCTGGATAAACGTGAGAGGGTTCTCTGTCAGCCTCCCACTGAGCCTGTGCAGAGCAGGGCTGTGACATGGGGTTTGAGGGATGGTGCCAGATCTCTTTCTGAGACAAACTGCTGTGACTGGTGCCTGAGCTATGATGGATGAGGCTACATGGCCCAGTTTGCCCTGTGATGTCCCCTGCTATTGCAGGACTGCCACCACTCCTCAAGGCTGGCTGCTGTGGCAGCGAGGCAGAGCCTTTCTGAGCTGCTCAGGCAGGTATGTAAAACAAGAATTAAATAACACGAGCTTTCCTCATTTTAACAAAATGTGAATACCAGAACTATGGGTATGAATTTCCTGTAACAAAAGGGGTAGCATGTAGGGGTTTGCCTGATAAAACCCTCTGCCTCTTTGCTTTTCCCAAGGTTATTCCTGCAATCACAATAGGGTTTTTCTTCCAGAACCAGTGAGTAAATCTCCTTGTACCCTGTTTTCCAATGAAGAGACAGGGATGAGCGGGTCCTGCTGAGTGTGTGTGGGTTGTGGCTGTTTCACTGGCCCCACAGCAATAGCAAGGGTGGGTGACAATCTTGCTGCACTGCAGCTTTGAACCCTCATGCAGGACATGGCTGAAGGGCCCAAAGAGAGTGTGTAGGACAGTGTGTGACATTAGGGGTCCTGGTGTGGGAGAGGCAACGCTGCTGAGGAGGGTGAGGTGGGACCTGGAAACAGGGGCACTTCTGCCCCTCGCTGTCCAGAGGGCTTGGCTGGTCTGGGGAGTCACTCGTGGTCTCTTACACGTGACACAGGTGGTTTGCTGTGAGGTCACCTTCCCACCAACTCCAAAGGCTGCTTCACCACAGCCCAGTCCATCTAATCCCTGCTGATGATTACAGCTTCCTGCTGTAGGACATTGTGTCCTCTGCTGCAGAAGGAGTCACAGGGTTCAGTATGTCTCCAGTGAAGGTGCAGTGATAAGAAATCTGGATGATTTGTCCCCTCTAGTGATGGTCTGTCTATTGGACAGTGACACAGCAGGTTGTGCTAGTGGGGCCTCTATGTGGCAAAATCAGGCTGCAGCCTGCTAAACAGGCATTGCCATCATCATAGAGAGGAAAAGGTGATGCATCCTTCTTTTAGCAATGCCTAAAGTTAGGATGTGGGCCAAATTTCACCATTTTTGTTTGTTGTTTTTTTCCGTTTTCTAATTTCATTTTCAACCATGGAATAACTCATGGCTCCCAGAGACAGAAATTCTGCCACCTTGAATATTTAACTTGAAATATGAAAACAATCATCTGGTTTAGCCCCCTTAGACCTCAGGCAAATGTGGTTTTAATTTGGTGCCCAACTAATTAGCTTGTTGGGAGATGTTAATAATTAAGCTAATAATTACTACACCTTTGCAATGGACCTTGAGGTAACTTTAATGCAGGTAATTTAAAGATAAAAAATAATTATTTCTGGAATCTTTTTTATTATAACAGAATTATTTTTGTATTTCTTTCCCTATTTCAGATGATGAATATGAACCAAAACACATGAAAATTCTATAACTTCTATTGACCAGAAGGGAAAAGGAAAAATTGCCATGCTTCAGCATGGCTGACAGAGAAATTTGGGGAAAAGAACTTTGCTGCTTGGTGCAGATCCTTTTTGAGTTATACTGCTCTTTCAGTTATTTAGGAAAAAGCACACCCAACTTCCCTCTTTGTCCACTTCTCTCCCCAAGCAGTATTTAGCTGAGAGTGGCCAGCACGTCTGGGATGAGCAGAATTGGCAAAATAAATTACAAAAGTGAATTCTGTTCCAAGTACAGAAAAAATGCAAAACTTCTATCAAAAAATGAGTAAAAACCAAACTTCTACCAAAAAAAAAAAAAAAAGCTATGTGGTTTTGCTCTTCATCATCACTTTTTGCATTCAGAGCCACACACACTTTTAATGGACTTTTTTCCAGCAGAAGGGATGGTGCAACCTTGGAACAACCAGTTTTTGCAGATGGGGACATAGGGACAGAGTCATTAAATTGCTTCCCTAAACCTTAGAGTGGCCCATTCTGTGTGGGTGGCAGAGCTGGGTACCAAGTGAACACTGTTTCCAAGAGTTCATGTCTCACCCCTCCCGGCAACTGCAAGCAAAACACAGAAGTAAAAGGCTTTTTTTCTGTTTTGGAGCTGAGGGACCTTCTTTCTGATCCCAGCACTCTGAGGTTACTGCACAGATGTGATTTATGCAGTAATTAAATCTGCAGAATAGAGTTAGGCACCTAAATGCCTCTTAAAATGGTATTTAAAAGATGAGTCCAAGGCACTGACTCCCACTGGTCCCCACCAAGGCCAGTGGAGCACTCAGTGCTTAAGCCACAGCATGGCCTTGAGCCAGAGCTGTGTTGTGATCCCAGAATGGCCTCCTCCAATGTACAGCTATGTATTTCATGCTCGTTTGTGAGACTTTGAAGCAGAAAGACAGCATGGGACAGCCTATCTCTATCCCCTTACTGAATAGCACCCTGAAAATTATTCCATTAGATAGGTACAGCAAGACTGACAAAGGAAATGTTGTTTTCTTAGGCCTGCCAGTGCCAGTTCCCTGATCACTTGCTCTATTTGATCTGGCATTTGTCTGGCCTGACTCATTCCCTGCAGCCCCAGGAAAATGTGCTCTCTATCAGCATTTTAGAGGCTCTGTTGCTCAGTGTTACGAAACAGAAGGAAATCCTTCCAAATGAGTTTCACCAAAATGGTGGGCTAAATTTTCATAAGATATCAAGCCTGTTAGGAAAAGAGGCAAATGGCATACCTGTATGACCACAAGAAAAGAAGAATTTCATTTGCAGGCAAAGGCTGCAAGGTGGTGAAAACATGTTGTATTTAAAAAGTAACATTTTTCTATATATTCCAGGGAGAAAGAGACTTCATGCTGACTTTTTAGCACCATGTCTTGCTCCCCACCTATTTCCTGCAAAGTAAGTAGGAAAATTTGTTCTTGCCTTTAAAACCAGAACTGTGGGTACTATGGTGACACTATTACCTCTATTCTGTTGGTCTATACTATACCCATGTGAGACCTGGCATCTTGTGACAGGAGCTGGATGGTGTGTGGACAGCTGCTAAATGGTCTGTAAAAAAGGATCCACCTACACTGGGGGAGCTGAGTTCCCAAACACCATTTGCATCTGGTCTTCATGGATCAGGTTTGGACAAGGTAGCAGAGAAAATATCTGAAAGAGAAACTGGCCTAATAAATTCTCCCCATTATTCAAAAAATAGGTGGTTATATTTTAATGTAAAAAATGTGCATTATTTAAGCTGAACTAGACAAACAGCTCTACTTTATATTTGCAATAGAGTGTGAAAAAGTGGAATTATAACTACTTTTTCCCTCTCTTTGGGCCTGGATGGTGCTGAGTGTTCAGACCTGTTCAGCAAAGACTCAGTGTGAGCATTATTTTGTCCATGTACCTGAGGAGAAGGGAGGAGATGATGGAGATATTTGGGCCAAATATACTCATTAAGCCTTTTCTTGTTTTCAGGTATTGCTGATTTGGGTACAAATCAGGACAGGGATGGGACAGCTCAGCAGCCCATGATGCTGCAGTGGGGCATGCTCTCTTACAGCATCCCCAGTATTTTCCATGCCATCCTGTGCTTCCTATCATCTTCCATTCATTCCAGTTCCTTTGAGGAATTGCCTTTCCCAGTCAAGCACAGAGAACTAGGTTAGATGAGCAGGCTTGATAGAAGACTTAGCTGATGAAGGATTTAGCAAGAACGGAGATTTAGCAAGTTTCCCCTCTGTTGGCCTCATTCCCGAGTGATTTCTCTGGAGCCAAGGCCCCGCACAGGGCAGCTTCTCCTGCTGCTAGTCACCTCCCTGCAGATAATCTGACCTTTCCTTTCTCCAGTACTGATAACATTTAGAAAAAAAAGATTGGACAACAAACAGTTTTTATTGACGGTTTAGAGGAATCCCATGAAAATGGGACCGGAGCAGTTCCAGGAATTGTGGGCAGCCAAGGGGCTGCTGCTGCTGAGGTGTGGTGCCCACTCCTTCCCAGGACAGGTGGGCATTGTCACTGTCACTGCAGAGCTGATGGGGGATCTTATCACACAGATTCCTTGAGCCAGGCAGGCAGAGAGGATTTCAGCTTAAGTCCCCAACACACCAGTCAATAATTTTAGTATTCTTCAGGTTAAATCAGAGTTCCTTTCTTCCTTCTTTGTGTGTCGTGTTCTGATGAACGCTGCTTTGTCTTGGCAGGCGATTGCTATTCCTAATTTGTATAATAAAATCTGTTGTCTCCTTGGACAAGAAGTTTTTCTCTGAACTACATAGATGCCAATTGTTATTGAAATGCATGACATTCATTTTGTGTGTTTGTTCTCAGGAAACAAAATGAGCAGATTTTTCATTTTGTTCCTGTTGTTTTGCTAAGCTAACAGGCCATATTTTATCAACACCAGACCTGTAAGCATCTGCTCTTTTGAAAAATTTAAACAGAATTCCTGCTTTCCTCTGTGTAAATATGGGGAGAAAGGAGCAGGAACTGTGCATCTACTCTTTATAATGTCTCATTATAAACTCTCTGTAATATCTCATACAGTGAGTTGCATCAAAGCAGTCCTGAGAGAGGAGCAGTGAGATTATACACACTTTTTTTCCCACACACAGGTGGGAAAACTGAGGCAAGGCTTAGTGGTAAAGCTGGAATAGAGCTGAGATTTGACCCCCAAAGCTCTGTGTTGCCATGTCATGCAGCCCCCTTCTCAGTGCTTGCATTAACAGGACTGACAACCTCTTCTTCAATGCTGCTGAGTTTATCTCTGTAGCACATCCATGAAGTACTGATGCTTTGCTTGTGTAGGTGGAATACCGAAGCAAATATATGTGTGTGTACTTTACAAGCAGGGAAAAGAGTTGCAGACACACACACACACACACACACACACACACACACACACACACACACACACACACACACACACACACACAGACACACACACACAAAGGAGGAATGAGGAACATATTTCAAACCCTGATCTACTGGGGAAAAAGAAAACTTCATTAATTTTAAACATTCATCTTCTTGCTCTGCTCTGTTGGGCCCAAAATGTTCCATTCTTAATATGGTTGTTGTTGACCTGAGGCCCCGGTGTTCAGTGAAATGTGTGGTTCCTCTTACTGGGACTCCCAGGCTGAGCCCAGCAGCAGGCACTGCCCAGGGTTGAACATGGACTCAGAAACTTGCACCATATGGAGTTCTACAGACCTGTGTCATTTTTCTTCAGAGCTGATGGGGCTCTTTGCTGTGGAGAGGAGTCCTGCCACATCCTGAATGCTGCTCAATGAGGTGTCAGCTCTGTAATCCCAGTGGCTCCCTGAAACAGCCTCATTTTATCCTTTGGCCAATGCAGAATCTCTCTTTGGAAGAACTGTTCCAGAGAGTAAGAATCACAAGAAATCTGCAGTGGAGACTAGATGTGAGAAAACATTTGCTGGTGTCAAGGAGCTGACCAAAAACTTTGTACCCCTTTATTATCTCCCTGGGGAAAACAGGTTGGAAAACACCACTGAAATACCTAAAGAACACCAAGTAGAAGGGTTTCCTCCTTAAATTTCTTGCTGGTGTAAGGCAAGGGCACATAAAGCCATGGATTTATATTTGCAAAGATCCAATAATCTCAGGGTTTTAAAAAGCTGATATGGGAATGTATTTGCTGCATGCTGAGGGAAAGAGTGAGAGAGCAAGCAGATCTGTAGTCTGGCTTGTGAATTTGTTTCACCCCTGCAAGCATCCCCTCCCCTCATGCAGAACCTGATTTAGAATGGTTCGTATGGCTGCAGCAAGTTTCAGCTTATAAATATATTAATTTTTTGGTTGTGCACTTTGTGCATCATTGCAGTGCTTCAAATGTTGTCTCAGCATGTTGTTCATTACTGAATCATGAGGAACACATAGTAAGAAGTATGTGGGCTGAGAAGCATTTTGTTTTTGTAATGCTTGGCTTGAGTCTGTGCAGCATTTAACTTACAGTCTACATTTGAAGCGTATAGGTTATAATAATGATTGACACGGGTGTCAAATCTGTTCATCTAGCTAGAATAAATCCTATTCCTTCTCTATATTTGTCTTTATCAGTCCAAAACCATGGGAAGATTTTTGTCAAAAATGAAGGCAAGGAGGTTTCTTCACAAAATGAAAAATAGAATATCAATGTATCTATTCTAAGGTCAAAAGTACAGGAATAAATGCAGAGTTATCGTAATTTTGACAGCTGTGTTATCTTTCTCATAGCAAAAAAAGAATTTTCTGAGAATTTTCTCTATTGCTTTCGCAGATTATCCTGGAAGTTAGGATACTAGAGGGATTTTAAAAAATATTGAAATCTTTCTTTTTCATGCCAATATGTCAAACAATTTTGAGGAAAAAAAAGAAAAAAAAAATAGAAACAATGAGAAATTAATGTATTAGAATTTGATTTTTAATTTTTGCTAACATTTCTGAAATCTACAAGTGCAAGTATATGGGTTAAAATCTATCTCCATATTTATGCTTGGAAATGTAAATAAGAGAATGCTATATCTGAAGTTGGCAGGAAAAAAGAAGTTGGGAGATGGAAATCTATTGTCAAAAATCTGGCCAGGAGTAGTTGTTCAAAATATTTTTATAACAAAATATATGCTTTCTATTTTTGTGATTTCTATTTTGTGATTTACACTTTTCAAGATATCTTGGAATTAAAAGAATGCTGTCAAAATATGTAAAATAGAAATAAAAATTTTTTAAAAATCCGTTGTTTCGAGCCCTACCCTAAAATACCAAATAGTCAATGCCTATCTAATCTTTAGAATCCTCCTGTATTTGTGCGACTTCTGGTTATATTTTTCTTATTTTTATTAGGCTTAGCTAACAGACAGGTGAGGCTCACAGGCTTCACTGACTGGAGTGCCTGTCTGCAGAGAGTTACCAGAGAGGCTCCAGCCAAGCTCATACGGTCAGAAAAGGAGAATTTGTCTTGGCTTTAATCTGGACTGAGCTCCCTGGAATGTCAAATTGGAGATGGCTCCAAAATGGAGACAAATTTTCATTTCAAAATTGGCAAGATAAAAATTGTCACCATTTTCTTCCTCCCTTGTCCTCAAATGTCAGCAGTGATAATGTGGGAAGAGGAATTGCTAAGCTGAGAAAATGTATTTAGAGACTCACTACAAATGTAGTCCTGTCCATTTGCTTTTAAAGAGTGGAAAGATGGATTTATACAGGAATTCCAAAAGACCCTGAAACCACTCCTCCTTCTGTGGATAAGAGCAAATGCCAACAATCAGCTTCAGTACTTAAGTTAATGCTGACCTTGCCCAGCTGCAATTTATAGAATTCTTCCTTTATACTTCCTAATGCTGGGGAGATTACAGCTTTCTTATGAAAAAAATGAACAACTTTTTTCCTCAATTTGAAGTTACAGCTTAATACAAATATAGGATAGGGTTGCACAGGCCTTCAAGCAAACAACCAGGGATGATGAAGTGACACACTTAAACAAGGGGATCTTTCCTGAGAGACAGGTAAGTACCTGCAGGTGCTGTAGCACTGCCCTGACTGCTCACACTGGTGTTGCCACTGCTTTCAATGGGATTTGTTGCACTAAGGGTAAGATCTTCTGTGAATCGTGTTCTGGAAGAAGAGGCTGCTCCCCAAGCCTCTCCCCCTTGGTCCTACATCACCGAGATGAGAGAGGTCTCAAGTTGCCCATCAATGCCATACTCTGCCAAAGCCCTCAGGCCTGAAAGCAAGAGTGCATGTGAAATACCAGTGGGGATGGTCCCAACGCAGTGTAAGGCTTAGCAAAGGGAATAGAAGAGTTAAAACACCTGAACTCTGTTTTCCACTTGGTTGTGAACTCTAATATGGTCTTTGATGGGACATTCTGGGGCTTTGGGTTCCGTTCTGGAAACTTTCATGTGAACTTAGCAAAAGCAACTCCTCACTGGGATAATTAGAATCTTCTGAGACAGAGACTATAATTCCTAATTAGTGCCAATGGAACTGGTACATAAAAAGTGAGATCATAGGCTATTTCCAAGAGGGTTTTAATATCAATGAAAATTAATATTTCAGTGCCAAATAGAATGAATGCCAGGCCCTAGAAATCAAGGAGAGGTTCTTGACCGAAATGTTAAATATCCAAATACAGCAGATATAACCCTGCTAGTTTGAAAGAACCTTTTTGTATAGGACTATACTGGGAAATCAGTGACTCCCAAAATCAATTAAGCTCACAAATGTAGCTGGGCAGGATCGCCCACCTAAACTTATTTTCTTCATTTTAGGCTTTATTGATCTGTGAAAAGCTCAAAGCACAGTGCCAGGACTACACTCAGTTCTGACACCTGAATGACAAATTATGAGTTCAGTGACACCTGTCCAGCTATTTTTTCTTCCATAGATAAGCTCAGATGGATCTGGCAGAACATTAATGAGCAAATCAGTAATCAGTGGAGAAGAGTGAATAGAAACATGGCTCTTAACTTTGAATAAAACTCTGGCACTACAGAACTTCTGGATGAATCACAGTGGAATTTAATGTGGAATTTTTTTCACCTAAACCTAGTTTGAGTATTCCAGATTCTGCTGCCTTTCTTGGACAAGAAGTCTTTGCTCTATTTGTTCTGATATCTGTAAAGGTAGTTTTTTGGGAACGGTCGGGAGGAAGTGATACAAAATCCAGTCAACTTCCATTTTCAAAAAATCTCTCTCCATTGCATTTTAATGTTTTCACATAAATCACAGTATGGTTTTGGAAGTTCTTTTTTAAACTGAATCTCCGTCTTATGATTTTACATGTCTTATGCAACTAGAGTGCAAATGACAAAGATTGGGGGTTTCCTTTCTGGTTTTCTGCCAACCCCAGATCAAGGACAATTTCAATGACAGAAGGAGATGGCAAAATCCAAACTGCATAAAGAACATATTTCTTCATACAGCTTTTAATTTATGCTTGAACTCACAGCTTCACCATGGCATAGAGGCCAGAATGACACAGATTTGTCCCAATAAGGATTGAAAGTATATAGGGATAATAAAATACAGTGATATGAAACTGTAAAAGCTAACATTTTGGGACATATTTAGCTTTATTTTTCCCTCCTGGACTTGAGCCAATCAAATACTATTCAAGATTAGGAAACTCCAGAGATTGGAGGTGTATTGGAAACCATCTGCCAAGTCTGGGATGTCTTCTGCCTTCTGAAACATGGGACACTGTCTCCTAATAGAAACTGAACTGATGAACTGGAGCACATGGATTTCTGTTTTCCCATACTGATATGAAAAAAAAACCTGCAGATGTTTGTATGTCTGAAAAAACTGTATGCATATGGTCCTGGAAAATTTACTTCATTAATTGATTCATGAACCCTAGAACTTGTCTTCAGAGCCCAAGCCCTAAAGTGGACTGAAGATGGACAACCTTCCATAAAGCAGGAAAAAAATGACACTTGCTTAATGACACTGCTGGCTGTTTAGTTATGCAAAGGAATTATCTTCTCCCCTTCACTGTTTGTAAAAATGTTAGCTTGCTACATTCAGATTTTAAGTGGCATATCCATAAATTTAAGTTTAATGCTGCTGTACAGAGGCTTTCCCAGATAATTCAAAAGCCTATCTCCTTGAAGTCATAGACACTGTCATTCTGACTAGACAAATTTTATGTTCTGTGTGTAATTGCAGAGATGGATGATATGAGCTGTGCTGAGAGTGCTCTCAAGCTTTGGGAAGATCTGTGTGGATATCTGATTTTGGCTTTTGCTTCTTCCAATCTTTATACACTGATACCAGAGGTTTAAGTGCAGCAATGTTATCTAGCACCTGCTTCCTTCTCTGTTAAAACTAGTACAGATCAGCATAGTTACTTTGACTTCAATAGAGTCAGAGTGGTTTATACTGCCTGGACATTTTGCCCTGCTAAGGTGGAATTCAAGGCAATTCCTTGAAAAACTGAGCTGAGCTCTTTTTATTTGTCTAAAGTTTCATCTCTATCTAATTTAGTTATGCATTAATTCCACAAGGATAACTGCACCTTTTAAAAGTCTGAATTGTCCCACTCAGCTTGATCAAAATTTCTCTGCCAGACACAGGAAAGTTGTTGTCCATCTCTTCAGAGTAGGCAACATTGCATCAGTGAGATGATTCTCCCAGTTCTATTGGCACCCTTTGAGGTGAATACATTGGGGACATTATTGGACTTGGAAAGGCATGGCAAAATACACATAGTAGTTGGCATGTGTAGGAGGAAAAACTTATTCAAACATAAATATTTGTTTCAGCACCCTCTTGTTAATGTTCACCACAGTGCAGAGGGATTTACTTACTCAACTTCCATTAAATATATATTAATGGAAGTTGCGTAGATAAATCCCTAAGCTTCTCTAGGAACAGCTCTTCTGTATGTATTACTCCTCTTGAATTTCAATGCCCCTCAAAGCTTAAGGAACCACAGATTTTATTTCACTTCTCTGGTAGTTTCAGTAAGTTTTGATAACATCCTGGGAACATGACCAGTGTGACAAAGACCGTGCTCTTTATTGGACCAATCACATCACTTGCATATGAAGGGAGAACATTTCTGTTTCTCAAGCTTCAGCATATGCTCATGCAATATTTCCATCAGCAGCTATCTGCAACCCCCCTGAGAAAGGAAGAGACTGTGAGAAAGGGTTCTTGGGTAATTAATTCTTAATGTTGAATTTTCTAATATTGGGATGACTTTTGTTATGAAATACAAATTGATCTGTCCAAAAGGAGGAAGTAAACTGGGTAATGTCATAAGCTCTGGGACTGTCAAAGGTTAGTGAGATTAATCATTGGTTTCTCCAGATACTGTCCCCCAAATTTCTCTTGATGAAGTCATCCCACAGTAACTGGGGCCACCCGGGAGTCACTCTGGCAGTCACATGCCCACCACTGGAGCCTTTCACTGCTGGGATCAAAGCCCTTTACATGAGACCCCACTTGTCTCCACACACACCCCACTCATGCAAAGTCAGACCAGGTTTCCTCACCAGTTCCACCCTGGGTTTTCCATAGCAGAGTCTCAGATGTCTCATTCCAGAGAGCAATTTATTCACAGCACAGGAACACAGAAACAGCTCCAGCTGGTGCCTCCAAGGAGGGACCCTAAACACAAGAATCTCTGGGCTTTTATCCCCTCACAGTCTAAGCTTGTGGAAGTCTCACCCTTCCTCCTGAGCCATTGGATCCTGCTGTGTCTCTGAGTGTCTGGTCACCTGGCTGGAGCCACTGGTCCCTGCATCCTTTGCTGTGCAAAGGGTCAGCAATTCATGACCTCTTGCCTTGGCCCCCCACCATGAGGAGCTCCATCTTTAGCTCACACTGCAGCTTGTATTCCTCAACACTAGCAGTGTTATTTCCTTATACCTGATGACCTTTGAAGGTATAGAGTTATCTGTCAAATACAGGGCTGCTCATAATAGCAGCTAAGTTAGGAATGGATTTTACCTTACTACTGATTAAGGTCATGCTCTTCCTTTCCACAAGCTGCAGTGAAGAGGTCTGTGGGCTGTCTGACTGCTTTACTCCTTTATTACTTTAGTACTATGCCAGAGAGGAAAAAAAATATTTTGTTCTTCATGTGCTTTATTGTCTTCCATTCTTAAACTTTCAACTGAATTTTCATGTCTGTAAAGAATTGCCCCCATTCATCTCTGCTTTCCGGAACTGCTGTGTAAAAATATGTGGTCCAAGCTGTGCATAAAGATAATCCAGAAGCTGCAAATTGTCTCTCTAACCTATTCATCTATATATAGTATGTGTAGGTTAAAGATGGGTTTTAAAGAGAAGCTATGCTTTAGACTCATTTTAGTGTCTCTCCCATTTAAACCTACCAGTGACAGATTTCACCTGTTAAACCAAAATTGAATGACATTACATGACACTTTCACACTTTGCAGCTTGGTTTACCAGCATTCAAAGGCCCTTTCCCTCTGAGGGCAGGAAATAGCATATCACAGGAACAATCTTTTGGAAGCAAAGCAGTCTTTGTTTGTCAAAAATGTGTCATACAGAGCAAAAAGAGTAAAGGCAGTAAAGACTTATATGATGATGATTCTTTCATCCAAACTGTAGTTTTTCTCTCAGTGAACTATCTCCTTGAAAGCATGTAATGCTCAGGATCAGGCAAGTGCCTTTAAATTGCCTGGTCCCTCTCTAATCACACCTGGTTGACTTGACTGAATACCCTGTAATCTGAAAATTACATCTACACTGCTAAGTGCATATTCTCCTGGGAGTAAAACCCGGCTCCCAGGCCGGGTGGTGTGAACTGCTTTTGGCTGCATTGCTGTGAGCAAATTTCAGAGCACACTGACTGCATTCATCCTACACAATCCTTGGCCCCAGACCTCTACGTACCTTGTCATGACTCTGTGATTTTAAAATACAATTTATTTTTGGGTGCAATTTATTCATTTCAGTGTTCAAAAATAATGACAAATGCCCAACTGCTGAAATATTAGCAAGCCTTCCTTAAAGACAAGCTGTACTATAACAGGAAGTTTTAAGATGTTAATTCCTTCCCTTTTCACTGTAGCTAGATTTATTTTCTTTTCCTTACTTGGCATTTCTCCAGAATCCCCCATGTTTTTTTCTAGACTTTTCTTTTATCTCCCTCTCTAAAGCAGAGGGAGCCTAGAAACAGAGCAACATAGTACTTCAGGAGTATTGGATAAGTTTGAGTTTGTGGACACCTTTGCATGACAGAGGACAAAAAGAGTTTTCTCAGCTTAAGTCTGGATGCATTTTAACCATGTTGCCATGGTGCTCTGCCTGCCTAATACTGTGTTAGTGCAAAAAGGTATTTCCCCACCCAGGCTGTTGTGTAGAGCCATGTGAAATTACCCCTTAGGAATCCACTTGTTCAAGAATTTCTGTACCATTTTGCCTTTTTCAGGCAAAACTTACAGTTGAGGATGCAATGTGTTCTCTTGAATCATTACCACTGACAAAGATACACAAGAAAGGGAGATCTTAGTCTGAGCTCTGAGATTCCAAGTAGAGTTTGCATGGAGAGTTCTACAATATTTATAAAGTCAGTGTGTTTGATCTGGAAATCATGAGAAAAAGCAAACACAGAATTCTGTCACACCATGATTTTTTCAAAACTAAGTCACAGTCCCTAATGTAAAATATCCTAAAATATGTTAAAAATTCTTGTTATTAGTAGTACAAAATGAGAAATGTAGTAAAATAGCAGTCTGCTCAAATCACCAGAGATCAAGAGCACACTGAATCTTCCTTTGTAAATAAAGAAGAAGTGTGGGATTTTTATTCAATTCTTTCAAAGTTATTTTTGCAAAGAATTTTATTTTTTCAGCTGTGATGTAAATCCGGACTAACTCTGATTTTATCACCAGTTGTGCCTAGCTATGTCTAAAAAAGTGTTATTATATTTTAATGCTGTAGAGGATCTTAGAAAATGAATGGTCTTGGGAAAAATACCAAGTGAAAAAATCTCCTTGTAGAAATCCCAAGCAATAATAAAAATTAACAAAAAGACACCAAATTCTTCATGCCTGCTCCATCAGTTCAGAAGCTTGCAGGGAATGGACAGCCCAGAGTGTATTAAAGTGTCACTACTACTTTAACAGAGGAAGATAAGTGAGCTTTCTGAAAGTCTTGAATTTACTGACCTTCTCTTCCAATTTGAGCTAATTCATTAGCTTCATAAAAGCCTTTCACCACTTTCTCAATAATTATTTTTTTCCACATAGTTGAGTTCTAAATTAGTATTCAGCCCTCTGAAGAAAAGAGAGTGTTATAAACATTCTTTCTAATGGGTGGATCTGAAAATCACTTCTCCTGATGGCTGTGATAGATCTGTGGGGAATTTTCTGTGATTCCTTTGGGGAATTTTTCTACAGGACCATTCCAGGCTTTTATCTTGCTAAGTGTTCAATGAGGCCACATTAATATAACACCAGAATAGATGGCCAGTGCTCTACCATAGCTACAGATTTCCATTTTGCTTTCAAAAGTATTAAGTATGTGGAGTTCTTTCTTTCCCTGAAGGCAACTTAGTGATACCCTGGGGATCCCCAGCTTGCCCTTATTCATAAAATGGGATCTATAATGACTAATATTTTCACACTTATGGGCTTCTAAGCTTTCTTAAATGGCCACTTGTACTGAAAGAAAATTTCTGTTTCAGTTCTTTAACGTTTGGCTGAGAGATGATATATTTCAGCTGGAGCAGGTGGAGTTCTGCATCTTTCTAATGACAAATGTGCACTCCAGTCGTTGGAAGCCAAACCATAGCTATCCTCTTGTTTGCTACAAAGCCACCATATATTATGGCTGTGATATCCAAATTATTTGTTACCAGAATGCCATTAAGGCTGTAAAGGTTCAGTGGAATTTGTTCACTTTAGATATACAAAATCTGTGATCTGAGCTCTGTTGCCTGCAGAAGGTTTTTACTGCCTGAGATAGTCCATGATAGGAAGATGGTGAAACAGATGCAAGAACAAGAGATGCCTTCCTTACCTGCATGCTGCTAGGCTGGGGAAGGGTGTTATGAAGTGGTTTGTTGCTGAAATAAGCAAGTTTTTAGGTGCAAATGAAAAGCCTGAGAGCTGAATCCTACATTGGCTAAACTCCATGGATGTGCAGCTTCAGCCTGGTCTGCTCTCTAATGGCTATTCTTTATCCAATTTTAGGCACCATTAGATGGCAATATCCTGGAACAGGTCTAAAACTCTGTCAAGGATAAAAATAAGCTCATTTTTTTCAGACTTCTCTTCCTACCTTTTCAAATTATGAATGTTTTCAACACTATTGTAACTCTGATTTATTCCAGAAGAGTATTTTTAGTGGTTACAGTATATCCAAAGTAATTCACAAATCCTCCTGTAAATTTCTGTCTCCTTCAGTTTAGAGCAGTATTGCCTCAAAATAGAGTAAAAACCTCAGGGTTTGGCCTATGAATCATCATTTTTCCTTGTGTCTTCAAAAAAATAGTTTCTTGGATATGCGTCAGGGAAAAATATTTTTGTGAATATACTGATTTTTGATCCTACTCTGCAATATCATTTGTGTGTGCATGTGTCTGTGATTGCTTGCATGATTATAATTAATACAACATTGACTATTAATGTTGTGGCTTGAGTGGGAAGATGTGTATAAACAACATCCATAAACTTTCCTAGTGACACAATTCCTAAATTGTGCTGTATTGAAAGGAGTTTGCACCTGCATCACAAGACCAATATAGACATATTTAAAGCTGTCATTCTTCAGCCTTTACTGAGGGTGAGTGAAGGGAGCCATGAGAAGGTTGAGTACTGCAATGGTAATAAAAAGTAAGAAAAGTCACTGCTGCAGGAATGGTGGCACCCAGTGATAGTAAAGCAATAGTGAGAATGGAAAGGGGGTTCCTGACACTGGGTATGAATTCAGAGGCTAAGAAATTGTTTGACAAATTGAATGTGTAGGAGGAAGACGGGAGAAAACCAGCAGAAAACTAGAGAAACAGCTGTGAGTGTATCCCTGAGGAAAAACTGCAGGAAGAGATTTTAGGGAATGTAACACACTGAAAAAGTAAGTTTGGAAATTGTGAGCAAGAGATTTGTGTGTTGTCATTTTGTTTTGCCTATTCAAAAGACAGAGCTTTGTTGGTCCCTTGCAAAGAAACAAGGTGACATCAAAAACCATAACTTCTTTCATACCAGACTTCCCTTTAAAAGGAAATATTTCCACAAGTTCCTATCTACTTACTGACTGCTTTGGTCAAAGTGCTAACAACATTTAAACCTTAAGGAAAAGTGCCAAAGGGACTCTTTTGATTCTGCCCAGCAGCTTCCTCTGGGTATCTATGCTGGTAATTTTACTGCAGTGAGCACTACCACTACAATTGCTTAGTTGCCAGCTTTTGATAAATGAGGGTTGGGAGCTCACGGCGATGTTTTAAAAGAGCAGTTCCTGCAGGTAACACTTTTCCATATTTCAAGCTTTTGTGGAATGTCTAAACTACTTGGCAATGAGCACAAAGGATTTGCAATAAGGCTTACCTTAAATCACTTCTTTTTACATAGATACCACTTTTAAGTAATCGCATGGCTCTTATTTAATTGTGCACTGATTCTCTAAAAAGAAAACTATGCTATTTGATTTACTCCAGTGGCACTTAAACAATACTGACTGGGTCTTATTCCCACTGTATAATATATGGACAAAGCAGGGCAAAGAAAAGAAGAAGTTTTTATTTTGTCTAATCATGAACCTTCTCTAACAATATGATGAGGATCAAAAGGTCAACTTGAATGTGAATGTTACTGAATATGTAGAAAGGACTTTAAAAAACAAGTGATAAAGACAAAAACTCATGACATTCTAATCAATACAGTTAACAGAGCATTCAGTGCACTCTTCAGGAAGCAGCAGGAGCTCAGTCCAGCCATGAGATAGAAATAGGTGTCCAAGGGCCAGCTCAAGACAAATTTGATAGCCTCTTAGGGCTTCCTCAAATAACCAAAAATATGTCAAAGAGCTCTGGACACCTAGGTTGGGCAACTGGGCTGAGCCTCAGTTAAACTGCTGCATGTTGTTTTGTGAGGAGGACTTTTTGTTCTCCATCAATAAGTATTTCCTACAGTTTGAGGTATCCTGTATTGCTCTGCCTGGTCTTCATCTACGACTCTCAAAGAGGACAGGTCTCCCATAGGTCTCTTGCCACATCTACCAGCCCCATGTAGGTACCTCAGGCAGCCTAACCATAACCTTACAGCTTTATACCTGTGTGCCTGGCTAGCTGAAGTGAACATCAGTATCAATATCTTAATTTCATCTGCATCTCACCTCATGTTTCTCAGCTCCTGATCACTCAGTGGCAGATGAGATGCCCAGTGCCATCACTGACAATTGCCTATCACTGGATTCCTCCTTCCTGACATTTGGTTTGCACAGGAATGCTGGGGGTGAAGGAAAAGATGGTCAGATCAATGTATGTTGTGACATCCCTGAAAGAAAGCAAAGCAATGAATGGTATCAGATGAGGGGAGCTAATGATCAAAATGGGCTCTCATTTAATTGTACGTCTCTTCTACAAAAACAAAGTTATGATCTCTGCTTTACTGGGGTGGCATTTAAACAACACTGACTGGGTTTTATTCCCAACACATGAATTAAACAGGGAAACATGTTCTTTTGAATGAATTATGTATAATTTTAAAATTTATTTTTAAAATTCTTTTAATCTTCAAAGCTTAAGTAAGATTAGGTGGTTATCATGATGAAATGACATATGTTAAGGCATAGTTCACTCCTATAATGAACATTACTGCTGAAAATGTGGGCCATAATGATAGGGGGCCAAGGCCAGGTCTAGATCCCCACTCCAGCTGTGCTGGAAGCTCCCACCATCAGGTAAATCTGTCAGGAAAAGGAAGAGAAATGCACAGTAAGACTACAGAACTTCTACCCATGGGCCTTCCTCTTAACTGTGTTGCAAATGTTTTCTACATTGTTGATCTAAAACAGGCCTGACAAAAGAAATTATACTTTAAAAATTAAGGCAGTAAATAATGGATGCAATACTGGAAGAGCAACACTATAGAGGGTCAGTGTGCCATTTACTTCCTGCAGCCATTTAAAACAAAAGAAGCAGCGTCCTAGAAAAAATAGGGGTAGAGAACGTGACAGAAACCATTGCAATTAGTATCACATCAGTCTGATGGACATGAAACACATGAATAGGAAGAAAATGTGACATTTCAAATCACACCAAGAAATCTGGCTGAAATGAAGATGACTTTCTGGAGAGATATTACTGATGTGGAGACACGACTCTTTGAAGCTGATTTTTCCATTTGGCGTATTTATAGTTCAATCAAATATTCTTATTGATCTGAGAATGTGGTATTTTCCTTAGGAAAGGGATAATGAGTGTCTAGGTGTCTAGTAAATCCTCCAGAGATTTGAGCTGCCAGGATGCTGATTAAGGCTGACACTGTTGGAACACTGACTGCATTGCTCTGCCTGGCTGCCTACTGTGCCATGCCTTTAAAGATCATGTGTAGAACCAGTTAGTTAATTTTAATTGTGCTTATATTAATTTCAATTAGCCTATCAGATGTCAGAGAAGCTAAGAGAACTTTTTACTCTCACTCTAAAAATCAGTAGAATCAAAGAGTGTCTCAGGGAGAGTTTGTATGTTTCAGTGATTTGGAAAAGATGCAGAGTGGAAAGTCTTCCTGGTCATGAGAATAAAATGAGACTTTAATAGAGTGAGACTTCAAAAGAAGCCAATTTTCTTGACTCCTGGTGAATTTTTTTTTTTGTTAAATTTTTTTTATTCCATTGCAAATAAAATAGTTGGAATTGTGTATGTGATTTAAGTATTTACATCTCAGAGTCACTGAATCAACTAGGTTGGAAAAGACCTTTGAGATCATTGAGTCCAACCTATGGCCTAACACAACCTAATCAACGAGACCATGGCACTGAGTGCCACATCCAGTCTTCCCTTAAACACCTCCAGGGACAATGACTTCATCACTTCCGTGGGCAGCCCATCCCAATGCCCAATCACCCTTTCTGTGAAGAGCTTCTTCCTAATGTCCAACCTAAATCTTCCCTGGTGCAGCTGAAGACCGTGTCCTCTTGTCCTGTCACTGTTACCTGGGAGAAGAGACCAGTCCACACCTGGCTACTGTTGGAGTCCAGGCCACAGGGAATCTTTTTCTGTGTGTTTTAGAAAGCCCTGATTCTCAGCAGGACACTGCTTTTAACCTCTGTTCCAGGGAAAAAATTGCTAAGGCTTTGGGAGTTAGAGAATACAGGTGTGATCTAGGCAGTGGTATGTAGTAGTAGTAATAGTTTATCACAGAGTGAAAAATCTAGGGTTTTAGGATCTTAGTATGAGAGTGAATAGGAGACAAGATGGAGGATTTTGGGTGTTGTCTCATCTCCTTCTTGTTCTTCTTCCACTCCATTTTCTGTAGTACTAGTGGCAAAAGGTTATTGGTTAGAGAAACTAGTTGCATAGGTGCTACATGAGTAGATTAGTAGAAGTTATTGGTAGTAAAGTAAAAACAAGATACATGTTAGAAAGTAATTGGACTGATTAGCTTTAGAAAGACCTTGGTTTTGGGTATCGAGGCCATTTTGGTCCATTTTGTACCTTGTTTCTCGTATGCTAAGTCTGGTGTGCAGACGGCGTACTGAACTTAAGATAAGAGAAAAATAAACAGCAGCCTGAAGACCAAGAAACAGAGAGTCCTGCTCGTTTTTCATCTGTGCCAAAGAACTCACAAGGGAACTGCCTCCAAAGGGCCCTGGTGGTAGGTTCCCAGCCGTGTGGGGACCAACCAAAAAGAACCCTGCAGGCTACAGCCTCCTTTCAGGGAGCTGTAGAGAGTGACAGGGTTCCCCCCGAGTCTCCTTTTCTCCAGGCTAAACACCCCCAGCAGCTGCTCCTCACAGGACTTGTATTCCAGACTTTTCACCAGCCTTGTTGGTCTTCTCTGGACACACTCCAGCAGCTCAAGAGACTCCCTAATGTACAGAGCCACCCTTCCACCTGTCCTCCCTTGCCCGTCTCTTCTGAAGAGCACGAAGCCACCCACTGTGGCACTCCAGCCATGCGAGTCATCCCACCACGTTTCCGTGGTGGCTGCTGTGTCACAGCTTTCCTGCTGTACCATGGTTCCCAGCTCGTCATCTGCCACCTGTGCTGTGTTCATTTGTGTAACTCCATCACTCTATTTCTCTTTCACTCTCCCTCCTACTCCCCAGCCTTGCCATTTCTTCCTTAAGCTCTGCCACTAGACAGAGCAGATCATTCACCTCCTCACACCACACACAGCCCTGTCCTCCAGTACTAACACCTGGCTCAGACACTCCCTGCAGCCACTGACCTGGACATCTGGGTCCTTCCTGGGGGGTTGTGTTTGGGTTAGCACACCCTTCCTGCATGCAGCAGCAGTGGCTTTTGGCTGTTTGTAGAACATTGCTGGCTCGATTTAAGTTGTGGGGGAAAAACCCCAAACCAACAAAAAGCCCCAATCAAAACACCACACCCACATAACACCAGGCACACCACCAGCAGCCAGGGCTGTGGCTGTGCCCTTCCTGGTGTGGAAACTGCCCCTGCCATTGCCCTGTTTGCCTGCTCATATTCCTGCACTCACAGAGCTGTTTAAATCTCCTGCCAATTGTCCTGGCACTGCCCTTGCTCGCCTGATAAAAGTGAGTTTTGACACTTAGGGTGAGCCTGGAAATGACTTTTAGTGAAACTTTGGGTCCATATGAGTCTGTCTTAGACAAAGACACGCATCTTTGCAAGTCTGAAGTTCTCTGTCAAAGCCCCAACAGGGTATTTTTGAAGATTCCCCTTTCTCCAATGCTTTGAGACTGTATTCAGTACCTTGCAAGTCTGATGAAGTGAGATGTCCATGCATTTGAAGTTCTCAGCTTCTGAGTATTCTTTATGGGTCAGTTTATGCAGTAACATGGATTCTACCAAAAAGTCACCAAAGTCTGTTTTTCTTTGTGGGAAGATAGGTAGGGATGAAACCAAGTTAACTTTGGTGCTGTAAAAAGACTTCCCTGGATCAAATTCCATCTTCTTTAACATCTTATTCCACTGGTTACTGACACGTTTTATCCTGTAGTTTGCATATGCTGCTTATCATTGGAAATCCCACAGTGAATGACGTTGCTGATATCTGGTGCATGGAGAAAATCACAGACACCTGCTGAATACCATACCTCTGTAGGTGAGGGATATCTAGTTTTCATTCTGTGTGCTAACTCCATGGAATCCCATGAAGCTAAGCCAGCAAAACTGTCCATGATGTTTAGCTCATTAACAGTGATCAAAGCTTGCTTTGGGATACTTGGGTTATATTTTGTGATAAAATTTTGCATTTTTCTCTACCCAGGCTCTGGAATATAAATCACAGCTTGAACCAAAAAGTAGTCTGTGACATTACAAATGTGCAGATATCTCTCTTCCTCTGTGAAGAAAAGAAATTGGATAGCAGTTACAAGTTTTTTTTTGTTTGTTTGTTTTTTGTTTTTTGCATACAAAGCCTCTGTTTATGCTGACAAAAATTATTTTTCTCACTGATAACTAGGTAAATTTTTAAAAATATAATTTTCTGCCTGGGGAGAGACTCAGTTGCAAAAAGCAGTAAATTAATTCATTTAAACAGAGATATTTCATTAATTGTTGTGAAGACTAGACCCATATTCACAGAGCCACTAGAGCACGTTTTGGCGACTGGTTTGTACCTGAACTTGACTCATAGGTAAGAGGTGTTTTAACTGTACCTTCAGATTACTATTTAAACCAATAAAGTCTTTTGCTCGAGTACTGATAAATCTCACTAATGATAATTTCATTTTCAGGAGAGTTCTCTCTTGGAATTCAAAATAACTCAGGCCAAATCCATAAAAAAACCCAAGAAGCTGCAGTCCAGAAGCATCTCCAAGATCACAGCAGCTGGAAAACACAAACTTTCAGGGTTCCACTTTGAGGACCTTGAGGAAGGCTGAAGACAGTGACTCCAGCCCCAGGCTGCAGCACACTTTTACTCAGCATAGCTCAACCACAGGCAAATAAAGCTGTATCAAAATACAGGACTTTTTAAATTTGCATGTGTTTATCAATAACCACTAGTGACAAAGAAAACCCAAATGGAACTGCTGATGTCACACCCCCTTCACAGAAAGCATAAGTAATAGAAAAGTAAGAGGGTCATGTTCCAGCCACATCTCCAGAAAGTCCCATAGTTATGGATGCTCTTCTAAGCCAGCAATACTGCTGTGTAATTTGTTCTGTGTCTGTTGCTGAAATGGGTTTATTTAAATTTTTCATTTATCCACATTTGTCTGTTTTAAAGCCTGTGCTAAACCTTTCGTGCTTACAGAACTGCTGTGCCAATAAGGTGCCTTTACTGAGTATGGGTAGTGTTTCACTAAATGGAATTTGTGAGATTCTAAGGAGAGAGGTTTCAGCAGCTTGAAATATAAATGTTTCAGGATGGTGGTGATAATAAGGTGTGACATAAGACATGCTCTGATACACTGGGAAATAGTGAGGAGCAAGTTTATGACTCCAGAAGGTATTATTGGAGAGGGATCCAGTTCCCATATATCTTCTCATCTATGTGAGCAGAATTATGTGAGGGTGGAGTAAAGCCAGTCTGAGTCCCTACCAGCACGAGTTGGCTCTGGATACTTTCCCTCAGAGCAAGGTCAAACATATTTAGAATATGGCAGCTCACAGAGAGGCAAGCTGCCATTTGGGCCAACATCCTGGGCAATGGGCCAAGGACCACAGCTTGGTCAGAAGAGGGCTGTGGGTTACCAGCAAACCAGACTACTGACAGCACCATGTCATCTGCAGACCCTGGAGATCCCAGATGGCTGCTCAGCTCTGCAGATCTTCTGGAGCAAAAAACTTTTTGGGGCTTGTTGCCTAATCTACATAGCTAAAGCAACCTGGAAAAAAAAAGTAGGCAGAAAGAAGTGTGTGCTTTTCTGAGCCCTGCATGTGATACCTTTAGGGGTTTAATTTGGATGCCAGCTGTATCTTAGGATTTTAGCAGCTACAATTTTCAAAGAAACAAATTAAAGCTACAGCAAACTGGTCTGAGAGCCTTGTTTTCCCTCAAACCTTACTGTTGCTTTATTTATTTAGTCTTCTCTCTCTTTCCACCTATCATTTTGTCAGGTTTAATAGGGCCTGAAAATAAGACATCAGAAAACACTAGTGGCAAATCTGATCTATGTGTGATTAGCCCTTGGCTACATTACTTGCAAATTGAAATATATAAACAACATATAGCTGTTACGTGAGTGTTCTGACCATAAATAGCTTCAGGTGCAGTAATGTGAAACAAAACTGGAAACCACCATATGGTCACAGACACAGATAGCACAGTTTGAAAAATCCCTGCATTTTGTATTACCATGCAGTGGGAAAAAAAGGCTTGAAGCCACCTTTGGAATATCAATCTGAAGAGCAAATTATACACATTTTACATAGCTTGAATAAAAAATGTTGTTCCTCTAAGCCATTTTTCACATACTAATTTTGCATTCATTTCGCTGTGTAACATTAGTAGGAAAAGAAATCTTGAAGTCTAAAAGTCTATTGATAAACAGTTCAGCTAAAAAAGTAATTATTCTCAGAAGTTTTTTCTTTAAAATATACTATTTACTTAGAACGGCTCTTACATTGTTAGCACAAACATAATGAAATAATGGGCCGTTTAGTGGGCTAATGTATTTTTCCCTTGCTTTTTATCAACTTTCTTTAAAAAAAATCACTGCTGAGGGTGAAATAGTATAATAAGGTTAATGAGTAAAGAAATAACACAGAACTGCTTTTATTGTACTTAGCATCTCTAAATCACAAAACGGGTGAAACAGATGCTTTGGAATGCAGCCGAGGAGTTGATCAGTAGAAGCTGATTATCTATTAATGAGAGGCTTTTAGTGGTGTACCCTGGTGTAAAAATCACAAGACTCCATTCAGGCACTTATCAGTTGCAAATGCCACGTATATGAATCACTTGATTGATGTACAAAATTCAAAACAGATTTCCCCTGGTGCCCTATGGGTTGTCATGCACTGATGATCCCCTATCTGTTTATGTTAATGAAACAGGCTTTTTCAATAGGTAAATATGTGTAGTATTTAATTAAACTCACTGCTGAGCTCTGTGTGAAAATGTAGCCCCATTGTTCAGAAGTATTTTTTGACTGCAGTTCTTTGTTTTCACCCCAGCTTTTCTTCCCAGTTGCCTCAGTCCCCTGCCTAAAGAGCATCTGGGTTTGCCCCATGCCAAGATGTTGTGAGCACCACTTCTCACAAGAAAGAAAAAGGTGCCTTTGACTTCAGTAATGGCAGGAACCAACCCTCAGTTCCATCACCAGCTCCACAGCTGGCAGGATTGCAGACGGGGGTCTTTGGAGAGGGAAGTGTGCTGGCATTCTGCAACTGCTCTGCTGCTGATCCCATTTGGGGGCTGTGCAGTGACTGGGGAACTGGTTTTTTCATGCAGTTTGTTGCCACATTTAGGAGATAAAGATTTTCAAAGTATTTTGAGACTGAATGGTTAAAACAGTTTTATGAAAATATATGTACTATTAGAGCAGATGAAACTCCTAGTTCCTGCTTCAAGGTCCTACATGTAGGCAGGACAATGCAAAAGAACCATGAAAAGAATAAAAATCAGGCTTAAGGCAGAAGCCTGTAAAAATATCTCCCTCAGCTGAAACAAAGATCTTATGACTTTTGTTAATAAGGAACCAAAAATAATATTTATATTATTATTATGCCACGCCAATGACTTTTGCAGCTTTTTTTTTTTTTGTTATTTTGTTCATTGTGATGATTATTTTCCTGAACAGAAATAGAGCAGCTGCTGATACACTCTGCAGCACTCACAGTGAGTCCTGGCATGATTCGTGGCTTTTTATTGAAGAGCTGGTTAATAGTTTACATTTATTAGTGGCTGCTTGCCCTTTACTGAGGCATGTGTTTGCAATTTAATGCTGCCATGTATCAATAGTATTTGCATGTTTGGTATTTTATTAGGTACCAGCAGTGCTCATGCATTTTATTTAGGCCATCCTATAACTTTCGTCGTTTGCTTGTGGGACTGCACATAAGAAAGGCTGAGTGTACCAGCTCCCTTCTTCACATTTCCAAGAATCCAGAAGCTGCAAAGGCCAGTCTAGTCCAGATTTCTCTTCATATCTTGTAAGATATCAGAGATCTTTCCTGGACTAATAGGGTTAGGAAGACTTTGCTGAATATGATCTTTTCTGTTATGGAATAATTAATCTACTGAGAAAACAATTTAAATGGAATAATGGATTCTGCTTTGACTGTTTTGTCTGGTTTTTTCCCTGAGGTTTGATACAGAGAGGGGCTCAGAATCCTATTGAATGAAGTTATTGTTGTTGAAGTTATTGAATAAATATTGTTATATTCATGAAGAGCTGCTCTTTCTGCTGTAGTCTCACTAACACATAAATAAGTATTTCAGAAATCCTACTTGCTCACAGCTATTTTATTTATTTATTATTTTTTTTATTATCAACAAAAAATATTTTCAGCATCATTGCAGATCAGTGATACCCAGCACATGACCAAGGGAAGCAGAAAAGCCACCTTCAGCCATGGCTGTGCCTACACTCTGTCAATAGGTATGAGAATGATGGCTTTGTTCCTACAGACAGCAGACCTTTCTCCTAAATGAATAAACATGTTACCAAGAGGTTCTTCTCTTGTGCTGCAGAAGTTCCACTTTTACAAAACTGGAAGAAAACATCTCCAAAGGATTTATATTCTCTTTCTGGAAACAGAGCAAAAGCACTAAGTTTAAGATTAGCATCAGTTCTGTCCACTTGTTGAGTTACTGCCTACCATCAGATTTGTGGGAACTTTGTAATCTGCTTGGAGATTGCTGGGCAGAGCTGGAGAAAATGTGTGGAATATTACTTGCAAAATAGTCTTCAAATTAAATTCCCCAAATTGCCTTTTGCTGTGTTTTTTTAATCACCTACTGGTCTTGTTTACAAACCTTCATGCAAATGGCATATCAAAACATGGTTATTTATGAAGAAAACAAATCATCCAAAACTACAAGTTCTTTTATATGAAATTGAATATTTTTTACATATTGAATGCATTTTCTATTTCCAGGCCCTAAGCTGTCATGAGACTGGCTTACATATCTTAGGGCTGTGGTGATGCTTTGTTTGAAAGATCACAGAGTCAGTGTTCTTTAGTGTTCATTTGTCTGGTTTCAGAGCTCTCTAGTATTCACATTTCTAAGGTTTACTTGCACCTGTGTGCATTGCAGAAAGAGAGACTCTCATGGCATTCTGGGTCCTGAGAGTCAAAACTCTCAAGGTACAAAACCAGTGTGTTCTTAATGAGGAAATCATTAAATTTGGAAATTTCTGAAACCTCACGAGGCTTGATAGTAAAACCTCCACTGATTTTTATGTGCAGCCCAGATTTTACTCCATGTGAAATCAAATATTTAATCAAGTTCTGTAATTCTGTAAAAAATATAGCAAAATGAAAACAGCTGTGAGTACATCTATAATTGTTTTTGGTACTGGATGGCCACATTCTGCATCCAAGTCTGACATCTACCTCTTCAAAATTCTTGTGTAACATCTAAGGTTCGAAAGAGCTGAAATCCTGCTTTTTTGTTTTTCCTAACTCAGTCCTACATAGATTTACAGTTGAGATGATTTTCCACTAAGATTCTTGAATATAGGACCTGAACAGAAAGATAATGTCCTCATTTTCTGCTTTAGGCCTTAAACAAAGACTAACAGCAGAGGCACACTAAATAGTCATGCAACCATTAAGGTGTTTAAAAGCTTTGATTTAAATTCAGCCTCCAAACATAGTCTTTCTTTGTAACTCTTATGACAACCTTTCAGCTGAGTGCCCCAGCCAGGTAAAGTATTCTCAGGTGGCTCTCTTACAGTCTCTCATCTCAAAAGTATTTCCCATCTAACTTGTTAATCATCACTGCATATGGCATAGGAATATGAACACTGTGGGAAAGATTATTTTTCTAGTAGAAAAAACCCCCACATTTATGGTGATGTTGGGCAAGTGGGACCAGTCCTTAGCAAACCCATCCTCTTGAGAAACAGACTTTTTTTTATGTTTTTGGGTTTTGTTTTTTTTTTTTTGTTTGAACTTTTTGGTTAGTACTACACAGAGCTAAAATGAATTTACTTTGTCTTATGAGGAATAAAACCTTTTGTTGCAGAAAAGAGCCAGTCTGTTGCAAATGAATAAGACTGATTTGTCCATTTCTTCAATGGGATCCTGCTTTTAGAACAGTGAAAGTTCTTTGGCACCATTTCATTCATCATTGCCTGTAATGGGGATAGGGAAATTTGAGGTAGATATTAAAAATGCTGAGTCCTCTATGGGTAAAAACAATACCACTGGGAAAAGAGAGTAATTCAGAACAAAGTCCTCAATTTCTTACAAGTTGCCTTAAGACATATGGTAACCAAAGGTAATTTTCTGTGAGTGTAAGAGCAGAATCATGAAAAAATCAACTGCATCTTGATGTGTTATATATTATTAGAGCCTGGTTTTCTAACAGGTCAAAGTATGTAGGAAAATGAAATCAAATTACAGCCCCATAGTTGTGTCCTCGTTTGACAGGGTGTTGCCAGTCAGGAGACAGGATCAAATTCTACTGTTGTTCAGTATGTATTTACTGGGATTTTTTATATACAAGCATAAAAGCATATATGCACTCTGAAAGTCTGTGTGTTTAGGTTGGGTCTTGAAATATTATTTTGTGTCTCTTTGATTTGGAGTAGCATGGGTCACACATACAGAAGGAAAGGGCAACTTGTGTGCCTTTAATCTCTATGTTCATAATGGTAAGGAAAGGTAAAAAGGTGATTTGCAAGAATTGCAGATGTTGAAAGAGGGAGAGCAAGAGGAGACTGGTTTAGAGCAGCAGAAATGTTCCTGTGCAGTGTGGTCTGTGGCTCGAAGACTTTGTATCTTAAATAACTGAATAATTAAACCCTGCCTCTAGCATTTAGGGTGAGGAACACAGGGGCTGACAATTGTCATAGGTGTCCTAGACAGCCACAGGATGGGACTTTAGGTCTTTGGAGTGCCTGTCTGTCAACTGCACCACAAAAATGATGGAGAGGAGGACTCCCATGCTTTGACTTCAGGAAGGAGAGGGATAAGCTGGCTTGGCTGTTAAGTGCTGCAGGAAACTTGTGAAGCTCCTGATGGCTCACAGGATCGTGCCCACAGGCAGGTGGAAAGACAGCACAAGATTAAACATCAAAGACTTAATTGCATTATTTTTCTTTATCAGGAATACAATAAAATTGCTTTGGATTTTTATATTTTTAAGGCAGTTGTGAAGCTTTAGAAAGAGAATCTGAGATGATGGCCTGCTGAAATTTTTTTTGTTAATTGAAAGAATCATTCTTGTAAATTTACAGTCCTCACTGAATCATTCTAGACTTTCCATAAAAAATGTATCATAATAATCTTACTTTTAAAATCTTTATTTCTTTGAGTGGTTTTTCATCTGATAGAGAAGCCACAGCTTTTTTAAGAGCACCATGAGAGAAACTATCTCTTTCAGACTGTCTGCATTAGAGGGCAGTCCCAAGGCACCAAGGAAAAGAGAGATGCTTTGACTGGCTGGTGGCTAAGGAACAACCTGCATCTGTCTTTACAGGGAACAGATCTTTGGGTTTGTGAGTAAAGGCAAGGTCTGGGAGCATGGATGTGTGCACAGCTGAGAGCAAGGGACTGGAACGTGCACAGAATGTTTCATATCCTCCACATAACCACCAGCTGCTGACCATCCTCTTGTGTATTGTAGAAACTATATTAAAAGAAATATCCTCCACCTGGGGTGCTGGTGTACAGGCCTATTCCCTCTGTGATCTTGCAGCTATTCCTGACCAAGAGAGTGGAAGTGCTGGGAAATCTAATTACTTTTTTTTCAACTCAAAATGGATCAAAATTGGCAGAATTTGAGAAATGTTCTGATAGAACAGCTTCTTCTAACCATTTTGTTAAAACCAAAACTGTTTAGTTGGGAAAGGTCAGAACAATTTTAGAAAAGTTCTCCCAGATTTCAGTCTTAATTTGTTTTTCTGTATGATGTTCCAATTTGAAGAATGCAAATTCTTTCTTTCAAAAATTAATTGTAATAATTAGCTACATCAACAAAGAGTAGTTAAGTAGTTAAGGTGAAAGTTTATCTTAAACTTTGATCTGTGTGGTAATTTGGAGAGATTAGCACATACAAAAAGAACTTGAAACACAGGAAAAGTGTTTTTTTTTTGTCCAAATGAATGTGTTTCTGAATATTTATTGCCTAGATTTTCATTTTCTCCTAAAATCATTCTGATTATAATGCAAATGGTACACAACTGGGATGCATTTCTCACTGTCTTTTTATCTGTATTTAGTCTTTCTAACCCTTTTAGCTGATTTACTAGTATCTTCAAATTCAGTATGATCACATCAACCAGAAAATTGCCTGACAGTGTCAAACTCAGTTTTACTACAGGCTTTGTTTCATGACAGGCAGCTGGAATGTACATAGTGCAAGTCCAGATTTCCCCAAACATTGCTCAGCTGCTTTCAAGTCATAGGAAGCTAAATTTTGGCTTGACAGTGATGCTATAACAGGAGACTGTAGAAGTTCTGGATGCTTTTACTCAACGTACTCTTACTGTATCTTGTGAGATGCCAAGAATAAAACCCCAAGGAAATGCCAAGTTAAGATATTTGTACAGTAAGACCTTTTCAGGAATGCTGGGCTGTAACCTTTCTTCCTTTGATTCCCCACACAGAGCTGAGCTCTGTTAGGCCCAGGTTTCATGAACTGGCTCTGATTTTTTTAGGAGCTTTCGTATAGCCTACTTCTCTGTAAGGCTCAGAGACACAGACAGGGTAAAATCCATTTCAATTAATGTTGGGTGTGAGGTGTAGGTGTTTGTGTTAGAGCTAATCACTGGGTAGCTTTTAAAATCAATGCAGAGAAGTGGGTTCCTCTACTGCATGATCCATCTTACCCCAAGATAAATATGTAGAATAGACTAATTGCACCTTGCAGGTGCCTGTTTCTCCTCATTGACTGTAGGAAGAGGTTAGATGGCAAGGTGCTCTAAAAGTAGAAGAAATAGGTATTGGTGAAGGAGTCTTCCTGCACTGCAATGGAGACAGGTTTTTCTTATTATCTGGCTCTGGCAGTACTCCAGATGTAGATTCTTGCCTCACAATTGATGGAGCAGTGTGCAGGGAGGTTTTCACAAAAGTCTTGCAGCAGGAGTTAACACAGCATGCTATTTCCAGGAGAAGTTGCAGAACATTTCCCTGGCCAGAGTGGAGGTCTCCACTGTGCAGGTGCACCAGGTTGTAAGCCTAGTCTGAATGCAGCACTATGAGTGCTTTGAGTTGTAAATCGTTGATATTATGTAATTATTTTGTAAAGCTTGTTATCAAAAAAGTTGTTGAAGAAGTTTAAAGCCTAAGTTGGACTTAAAAGGTTCCCTCAATATTATGTTTTTAAAAGACGTGAAATGTGAGGGTGAACACACGTACACATACACACAAATTTGAAAGAAAAAGGGTCTTTTTTATCACAGCTACTTCTATAGCTGAACTAGAGCACAATGCCTGAGGAAATCTACGGTTGTGGGTTATATTATCTGAAGATACTTTTCCACTGAAAGCTCATTTATTATAAGACCTAATATAAAATAATGAATATTTGCTTTAAGTCAGGTCAGGACCAGAACTTATCTCCCAGGGAATATGTGTACTTTTTGTGATAACCAGAAAATACTTTCTTCCCCTGGAGTGAACTCCACTGGATTTAGTGCTGCATTAGTAGGCTGAGCATCTGAACTGTGCTTATTGGTAATTTAGCTTCTCTTCAGCAGAGCACTAGGGTGTTTCTTTTCTTAAGCATGCACGTAGTTACAGAGATTGATTTCAATGGAACTACTCAGGATATCAAGATGAAAATTATTTCTGCTTATTTCACAGATCTAATACTTCTGATTTTAGAGGAATAAGCTTTTCTGAAAAATGGATTTTAAGACCACAATAATAATTTTTGGTACTAACCATCAGTCTCAAAGTATTACATAAATATTAGTGCTAGTAGAATTAGTATTAGGAAAATGAAGCTGCCCATCAAAATTAATTTGATGAGAAAAAATTATGCCATCTACATTTGGATTAAGCTTGTAAATGTATAGAGGGGCTCTTGTACACTTAGATGCTGTATACCTAAAATTACTTTCATTACACTTTTTTCTATACTGTAGCCACAGTATAGAAAAAAACTTTCAGGTTTCAATTCTTGCTCTACTTTGATAATTCACCATAAATGCTCTAAGCCTCTAGGTTGGTTTTCTGCAGCTTGAACAAGAGGAATTTCACACTACAGATTTATTACCTCTGACTTGGAGAAAGGCTTTTTATGGAGGTCTCTTGGTGAGTCCTTTACTGAAGAAAGCCAATGGAGAAAGACAGCCTTCTGCTTCATCCTCCATTGCTCCTACTCAGGGCTTGGTTCTGGGGCTGAGATTGTTTAATTTCTTCAGTAACGAGGGGGAAGACTGGACAGACAGACAGCAACCAAAGGAGATAGGTGATGCCAAACTGAGGAGCAGTCTGCATCTGAAACCAGACCTTCTCTGAATATGGGATGGACCCAGACACCTTTCAGGGCACCCACACAACCTGATTCATTCAGTGACTCTTATTTTTGCAATGAACTGCAGGTGTTGCTCTTCAGGAAAAGCTCTGGTGATATTAATCTCAGTTTGACCGTGAAGCTCCTATGACACTGACTTTTATAATTTACTCCCTCTCTATATCCCTTAAAAGCTAGTTAAACTGCTTCATGTCCTTAAGTTGGCTCTTTTTGCTCATTGGATCCTATGAAGTGCTTCATAGCACCTTCAATAGGACAGGTCCACCTACTCATTTCCTTCTCCTTCTACAGCTGATGATTTTAGCACCCCAGGATTTCATTGTCATAGAAGACAAGCTTCTGTCTGTCTTGTGCTTCTCAAATATCATGCTCAAATAGGCTTTAGCTTTCTAAAGGTGTGCAGATACTGTTTGGAGGTGAGCCATGAGTGTAGCAACAACCACAGGTTTGAGTTGGTCAGATAACACACTTTCATATTCAGCATCTCCATCCCACAGAATATGGTGATCATTTATACAAACTTGTGCCACACATATGAGACTGACAGAATTTATTTCCCATATTTCAAGTTCATAAATTGCTTGAAGACTCTTATATCACCATAATAATCCCTAGAACGAAAATTATTCCAATGAAATTGAGTCACAAAACAAAAATACCATTATGTGGTTTTGGAAACACAAGGCCTAAAGATCTTGATCAGGATATATAATTTAATAAGTAGATTAGGCAAAAACAGGTAATAATGAGAATAAGACAATGAATAGAGAACATTTTCATAAAAAACTGTGAAGACCATATCTCAGCAGAAAATGCCTAAAATCTGTATTCTACAGTTTGAGCAGGTTTCTTGTTCATCTTACAGAAACTCAGCTTTAATTATAATGAAGCTGATGACCTTTGTGATGTCCTGATAGTCTCCAAAATGCAAACCTTCAAACAGAGATGCTGCAAGGATAGTAAGTGAGAATGTCTCCTTTTTCTCAGCACTGATTCTAAAGCCCAGGTATCTAATTCTAACATTTAATTTACAATCCCAGTGGTAACTGTCCAATAGTTTTGCATGTTACTGGTAACAGGCTAGTTCTGCTGTTACATAGACGCTAAAAATGTTTGCAAAAACCTTACCCCAAATATTTTGAATATTCAAAAACAGATATAAAGAGTGATGAATGTAGAGACATAGTTTCTTGTGTTAGACAACCCCTCAGGTTTTCATGTGTCACAGCAATACTATGAGGAATGTATGGAGGAACTTTGAAATCTCTGTTGACAGGAGGAAAAGTGCCAGCAAAACCTCAACTCTGGGCATGAGGAGAACAGACTTCAGGCTGCTCAGGAAACTAATAGATAAAGTACCCTGGGAAAACATTTTTGTAGGTGCTGTAGTCCAGCATTGCTGGTCACTTTTTAAACATCTCCTCCTAAGGCCACAGGAGCAGAAATTTCCAAGTATCAGAAACCAGGCAGGCGAGGCAGAAGACTGGCTTGGCTTTTACCTTTGGAATAAGGCAATAAAGAAGGTGTATGCCCAGTGGAAGCAAGGTTAGGTGATATGGGAAGGGTCCAGAGATGCTGCTTGCCACGGGAGGGAGAAAAATCATGTGGCCAAAGCTCAGCTGGAGGTGAAGCTGCCAGAAATGGGGAATTTTTTCAAATACATTACTGGCATAAGGCAGTGCAGGAATAACATTGACCTGTTACAGGATGAGGATGGTCACCTCACAAACAGGAACATGGACAAGGAAGAAATGTTTAGTGCATTCTTTGCCTCTTGTCTTCAACATGGGTGATGGACCAAGGGGGTCACAGAGCCCTGAGCTTGAGGACTATTTGATTTGATCAATCAGAGATTGATCAACTCCCAGTAGATCCTGAACTTATGCAGGATCTCTTGCTCCAGCTGGATCCCTAGATATCTATGAGGTCTCATGGGATTCATCCAAGAATCCTCAAAGAACAGGCTGGTGTCATTGCAAAGCCTCTCTGAAGGATTTTTGAATGATCTTGGGAATCCTGAGAGGTTCAAGCTGACTGGAAACCACTGGAAACTGCTGAACGTTGTCCCTGTTTTCAAGAAGGGTAAAGGGTTAACCCCAGGAACTGTGGGCTTCAGTGGTCTGAAGTCTCACTTCAGTGATTGGTAAAATTATGGAAAAGATGATTATTCTGGGAGGTATTGAAAAACACCTGAAGGACAAATGCTTTCCCCGTGAGGGGAAAGTCCTACTTGTTGAAATTAATTTCCTTTTATGACAAGACAACCCACCTAGCTGATCAAGGGAAGCCAGCTGATCTATCCTTTTTTCATTTCTGTAATGCTTTTGATACTGTCTCTCACAGGATCCTTTGGACAAAGTGTCCAGCACTTACTGGGATAAACACATCCTGAGATGGGTGAGCTGGTTCATGGGTCGGGCAGAAAGGGTTGTAGCAAATGGGGTGACATCAGACTGGGGACCTGTAACTAGTGGGGTTCCACAAGGCTCCATCCTTGGTCCAGCACTTCCTCAACACCTTTATAACCAACCTAGATGCAGGCCTTGAAGAAATACTAAGTTTGGTGAGGATACTAAATTGGGAGGAGCTGTTGATTCCCTTGAGGGCAGAGAGGACCTGCAGAGAGACCTCGAAAAATTAGAGAGATGAGCAATCATGAACTGTATGGATTTTAACTAGGGCAAGTGCCAGATTGTTCACCCAGGACAGGGCAACTCTGGTAGTGTGTACAGACCAGGGAATGAGAGGCTGGAGAGCAGCTTTGTGGAATGGGCTTCCCAAGGAAGTGGTTCTAGCACCAAGCCTGGCAGAGTTCAAGAAGCATTTGGACAAAGCTCTCTGACACGTGGTGTGAGTCTTGGTGTGTCTTGTGCAGGGCCAATTAGTTGGACTTGATGATCCTGATGGGTGCCTTCCAGCTCAGCATATTCTATGGCTCTATGATTTCAAAGAGGATAGCTAGATCACAAAGGTGTCAATTGGTGAATTCCAGCTGAAACTGGATATAGCAAGAGCCTGAATATATTTGAAACCTTGGCCCATAAAGACTTGTGTACCAGATGCCTGCAAAATAATACAGGTGCTCCAGCTGTGTGTCCCAAGAGACACTCAAAAGGAATTGATTTCTCTTATACTTCTGCTAGTAATTGTAGAAAATAGTAGAAAACTGTGCTTAGTAAGGTCAGTTTTCAAAATGCTTGCTTGACTAAAATTAATTAGATATCAAAGTATCCTCAGAATAACTTACAGTATAACTGTTTATTGGCTAGTAAACTGAAAGGAGGTACTGAAATTACTTTGCCAAAGCCACACATCAAGTCAGGATTAGAACTTGTATTTCCACATTCTCAATTTTGTGCTGTAACAGCCTGATTATGCTGTCAGCAGTTTATCACCTCGCCACTGCAGTACTGCTCCCCTAGGTCTCCTTCTTCCTAATAGTGGTTAACTTTCAGACCCTGTTAAGTGCTCACTGGAAATGTGGATCAGGGGGATTGGCCAAAACTGTTACCCTGACTTCTTTTTACAGAGTTCTTAAAGCTAACATAAATTTTTTATTCTGTGGATGCCTGGAGCTACATTATATGCCCAAATTAAGGTAGACCTGATTTCTTCAGAGTTGTTAGGTACCATAATGCTTCATTGAATCAGTGGGTGTATTTATTGTTGGTGAGCATCCCTGAAAACCAAGAAACTTTCATTTAGCTGTCTGAAGGGGGGCACTTAAGTCTAAAACTCAAGACCTGATTTTTAAGTGATAAGATTCATTATCAAGTGAGAAAATACTTTTCTGTACAGTATGTTTCAGAGTAATGCTGGGAGAATTTATTTTTTTAAAGAAGAAAAGACAGGTTTCCAATATGTGGTGTCATGTTCTTAAATCAATGAACTAAGAATAAATGTGAAGGGTGTTTTTTAGATTAATTTAGTTTGTCCCTAGACTTGGTAGGCAATACAGAGTGCCTGTTCTTATGAGAACAAGGAATATGTATGAGATATATTCTTTTAGATGCAATGAGGCCATTTGTTCACACTTCCCCAGAAAACTTCTGTAATATTTATCAGTTATGAGGGCTGGTTTTCACTATATTAGGCTGACCCACTCCTAGTACAGCAGTTAAGTAAAAAGAAATAAACCACATGAATGCAATGGAAATTCAAATTCAGACTTATAGCCTTATAGACTATGTGTTAATGAAGAAAAAAGATAATGCTAAATGGAAAAAAAAATATTATTTGGTTTCTGTCCTGTACCTGCTTAGGAAAGCTGAGACATAACAATCCAAAGCTTTAATGCAAAAGCACTTCTAGAATGTTATAAGCAGGCCCTCAGCTCTGATGGACCAATAAGGAAAGCGTAAGCACTCTTGAAGTCATGAAAGAAAATTCTGTTAAAACTCTCACACACTTTAGGTCTGTGGCATGACAGTATTAAATGTCATCCCTCTGCCTCCATCAGGTGTCCAGTTAAGCACCTTACAGATTGCCTTTCAAAAAACAACAGGTTAAGTATGTGTGTTTTACTCATGTTGAAGTTCTTTTTAAGAGGTAGTTGTCAACACAGGAGTTTTTTACATGTTTTTCTGTCCCAACCACACCAGGCACTATTGCTGAAAAAAAACATGTAATGGTAAAAAATTAGTATAGACATGGTCATGCCCATTAAGAAATCAGTAATGAAAAAGCCAGGACCAGCATCCAGAAGCAGCTACACCACAACTGCTGGCACAAGTGACACCAATGGAGAACTGCCATGGGACTCAGACCTGAGGAAAAGGTGGGTCACCAGGACCCAACCAGGGCTCAGAGAGCTGTACTGCAAGAGAGCAAGGGAGTGGGAGGAGGAGAGACTTGTACCCACAAATCCAGTGCCAGGCTTTGCAAGAATGAAAAAGAGTTTATGCCATGTTGTTCTTTGTTGTGTATTGCTCTCCCCCTGTTTACAGAACTATCTGAGGTGTCCATGTTGTCAAGTCTTCCTTCCTCTGGGCTATGTAAGGACAGCTGTGCTTAAGAGAGATTAAAGCAATGGTCAGACCTCTCCATTGTGCCTCAGCTGCAGTGAATTTCCCCCCTGGCAGTGCTGGCAGCCCAGTGACATGGTAGCAGCCCCCACCAGCCCGTGCCCCAGGGGCTGCTCTGTGTCAGCCCTGCTGACTGATCTGAACCCAGGGACAGCAGCTGCCAGGCCACTTTCACCATGTCAGAATGGGATTTTATCAAAGACAGTATGAATTTGGGATGACACCTTCTCCATTTCACTGTGCTACCTGACCTAAGCCAGCCAAGCAGAGCCCATGGGCTTGCTGCATTTACTGGAGCAGGTAACATTCCAGTGTCACACCCTTGGCACTGGTGCAAGGAGGGGAGATCTGACCACCACAATCCAGCCTTTCCTGTTACCCTCTTGGAAGCAGCATTACAATATAAACACAGCTATAAGCAGAGCATATAAAGCAGCCAGGTAATTACAGTGACTTAGTGGCCATTTGCAGTGGGCATGTAATTAACTGTTGGCGCACAGTAGCACATCCCCACTGCATGCAAAGTGAGGCAGAAGACTGTGACACATGGCAGCAGACTGTGGCTGCCCCAAGGACACTTACTGCTGTTTGTTTCTCAAGTGTCCTGCCTTCCCAGGATGATGGCTAGTGAGCTCTTTATGCCTTCCATTATAGCAATTACTTATTTCTCAGCATTACTGAAAAAAAGGAAAATCTAATTATCCTACAGTTCCTTCCTCTGCCCTGTGTTTTAAATAATCTTGCACGTAGGAATTTTACCTGTTTCCCAAACCCTTGTTAAGACAGTCTGATTTAATTTGAAAGCAGAAAATTCAGTGATTAGATATACCATTTTTTTAAATGAAATCATATCCCTATCTGTGCATCCCTTTCAGGCTTACTTACCATCATACCTAAATAATCATGTCTGAATATTGCAGACAAATGAACATCCAGATAGTGCTTTACATCCAAGATTTCATTCCAAAGGGTCTGCTTATTCAATGAAGCATTTCAATTAGATATTTGACTTGTCATGGCCTATCAAAACGTGTCAGGATAAATTCTGAGCTCACCTAAATCAGCACAGTTCCATGTTACCTGTGGACCACGGACCAAAGCTGACTTCAACAGGGGAGAATCTGCTATTTCAGGCCTTGCAATATGTTGCTTATGAAAGAGCTCCTAGCCAAGAATTATTCATAGGAATAGGAAAATAACTTCAAACATAAAATAAATCAGACAGAATAGAAATCTCTCTGCATTCACTCTGTGAACACAGCTCAGAATTCATCATTTCTGGGAGAAGTTTGCATTAGGCTGAAGTGTCTGCCAGAGCACTATCTCTGCTGGGTAGCAAAATCGTTGCCCCAGCACAATAACTTCATGGTCAGGGCATTCTTCTAGGTGCTGGGAAATGTAGATTCAATTTCAAATGTCCTGAGGAGCACAGTGACACAGTGTCACAGTCTCCCTGTGACACAGCCAGGACAGGTTCCCTCAGTGACACAGAGCCTTGGTTTCAGTGTGCTGTGTTAAAATCTCTAGCTGTGTGATGGTTGACTTACAGCAACAAAGGGAACCCATACTCTTCTACTGGGATGTTGGGGCATTTTACAAAATGTTACAAAATGTTACAAAAAGTCGGAATTGTCCCTTTGATTGTCAGGACGTTTGGCAACTCTGCTTGTAGCAGCTGCCTCACAGGCTTTGGTCCCAAATGGACTGTCCAGAGATGCCCAACTCCTATTAAATCTAGGTCATCTGTTATTGCCACAGGCTTCTTCTGTCCAAACTGCCCTTCAAGGCCATTGTAGCATTATTTCCAGGTCATCATAATTAAAAAATCCAAGTTTACTTTTCTTAAAATTGCTATAAATTCTTTAGTTGGTTTAGAATAACTTCACCAAGGGACCAGGACTGAAACAATTTGAATAAGCAGGTTTCTTATTTGCAAACAAACCTCTCTTTCCTCTGACTATCACTTTGCTGAAGTAAATCAATGGCTTTTGACTTCCACCAATATAAATAATCCATTTCTTAGCCAACCACATTTATTTTGTCTATTTATGCACCAAGTACACATTTATCTGAAGCCAATGGCACTTTCTCCTTGTTGTGAATTCTAGTGTGCAGAGAAAATGAAAGAGACTAATCTCAAGCTTAGAAAATCCAAACTCTGAGAAAAAAAATTATTTCGTGGAGGGCCATCTGATGTCTCAAAAAATAAATTCTGTATCTCTTCATTCTGCTTTCGTGCCCATGTCTAGTGTCTAGTCACATGAACAGTGAACTTTCTATTTCTATATATGACTAGGCTTCTTCTTTATTCCTTTTTTTCTGATGTCTTATTGTGAGGTACCATTTAAAATTCTCTTAAAAATCAGAAAGTCATACCATGTGTGACCTTTCTTTATTTTTCATAAAAAAGATACCTGCTGTTTGACCTTGTCATCTAGACATTTGTTGCTGTCAGCTTGGGATTCCAGAAAGGTTTTCATTTTCTTTGAAAATGAATGTCCTTCTCACTTTGGCAGTGAACCAATTCTTGAGAGGTCAGCGTGGGCTCTTGATACTTGCACTCACAACAGACCAAAATTGTAAATGTTTTCTGCAAATCAAATACTGCATCTAATGCTGCAGCTGTCTCATCATGTTCTGCCTCCTAGGGAGAATATCTACTAATCTTTCAAAAAGCAGAGAGTCAAATCAAGTGAATCAAGAGATTTATCAGCTCAGCAAGAGTTGCTATATGGAATTTTCTGGCCTGCATTATGCAGGAAGACACACTAGGATGGTCTAATAGGCTTTTTCACCTTAAAACTGATGTCTCTGTCAGCCATTTCATTGGAATCACCTGAAATTGCATCAGTTGACATTCTGACCTATTTCTTTCTTTCGTCCTTTTATTTCTGGGGAAGGAATAGCTTCTATGCCTGTAACTCCATTTAGTAACTTGGAATTTTTTCCTTCTTAGAGAAAAAAGTAAAGTTCCCCATACTCTGGTACAATAAGATTAATTATTCTCCAAAGATCAGTAAGTTTTTTGAAAGAGGAAAGGAACAGATAAATGGAAAGGTCACAGGTTTATCCTGTATTGCCTCTCATGAAGTGCACAGTGTGCCTAACAACTTCTGGAAACCCTCATTGTGTACTCAGTTGGTATGTTACACACATTTTGTCTCATCATTTCTTTTGTTCAGCTCATCATAGTATTCTCTTCCCAGTTACAAAACTGTGATCTTGAAATAGTTTATAATGGAATACTTAGATTTATTTTTAACATGCTTAAATATTTCAAATGTACTAAGAATTCTAAATCGATCACTAGCTAGATTAGCAAAGTTATTCACAGGGCATTTGAAAATAAATTCTTTGCTCTGTAGACTTCCAGAAACAAACACATGCACACAAATACTTATCTTACATACTGTAAAAATAATGGAATAAAATTGAAAACAATGGAAAAAATAATGGAATAAATATAATTAAAGATACAATTTAAGATGAGAAAAAAATGCTAGTCCCCTAAACAAATTGCAAAAATTCTGTAGTCATACTTAAATTTAAATGTAGAAGAAATGAAAAGTATGGAAATGTACAGTTAAGGCATCCAGACAATCTTAATGTGTGCCAGTGTAATAAGAAAAAACATTCATTAAACTCAATCTACTTGGGATTTTGCCCCAGTTTGTATTAATTTGAATTACCAGACTTATTTTTCCTGTTACTTTTCTTTTTATAACGTCACTCAAAGGTAGAACTGAGGTTATTTTATTATCTTATCTGCATGGAGTCTGGTTCAGCATGTTTATTTCTTTTTTTTTTTTTTTTTCCAGAGTGAAATAATTCATCAAGCCTAAAGAGCAAATGAGAAGTCACTCAAAGGAGAAAAAATTATATGGAGCAAAATGCAGAGAATGGGAATGAATACATGATACTATGCACTGATCTACTTTCCCTTGTTTTCTCTTCCCATGATAACAAAATCAAACAGCTTTATAGACTATGGCCAGATATAATCCAAATATCTAAAAATATTTGAGTTTGGGTTGATAGTATTAACCCATATTCCCTAAAGAGAGCTTGCTTATAAGACAGCAGGAGAGGGACTTACAGGAATGTGTACAGACAGGAAAAAGTAATGGCTTCAAACTGAAAGGGAAAAGGTTTTGATTAGATATTGCCAAGAAATCCTTTGCTGTGAGGGTAGCAAGGCACTGGAACAGGTTCTCCAGATAAAATCTGGCTGCCCCATCCCTGGAAGTGTTTGAGGCCAGGATGGGTGGCCTGTGAGGAACCTGGGCTAGCGGGAAGTGTCCCTGCCCATGGCACGGGGCTGATTTTCATGTTCACCAAGGAATGATGAAACTAACTCTTAATATACAAGGTGTGTATAAAATAACTATTCAATAAATTTTTTTAAATTAGGCATAGACTAGTGGGTTGTAATTTAGACATTTTGCAATTTCTGAATTGAAGTAAATAATTAAATATTACATTACAGCTTCTGGGAAACGTTACCTACATTGTAAGCAGAAAGAGAAAAAAGTGTGAATATATTAATAAGGAGGTGCAAAGATTTATGCCTTCACTAAAAGAAACAGTAAACATTGCCATGATCAGATAAGTCATTTTTATCTAGAAGCATAAAGAATAGGACATATGCATCCATTATATCTAAATTTTTAATAAATCTTGGCATATTTCACCTTTATGCATGCAAACATCTTGTCATCTTCTTGCTGTGTTGTAAACTTCAAGATGGGTTTTTTAGCTAGTAGTCACCTGTTGGGCACCAACACAAGCCATTTATTTGGACTATATTATAAAAAATACTGCAGTTTAGCTCACGGGTAAGTTAGAATTATGTTAAACAAATCATTGCGCTTCCCTGGTTGCTTTTGCGTCAATGATTCAACAGCAATTTGCTCTTTTACTAGCTAAACAAAATTTTTGTCACCAGGTGCAATCTTTTGTGTTTAGACTCATAAATAATAAGTTTCTGCACTGTAATATATATTATATATTTTATATTTTATATATATATATATTATAATCTCATTATCCTTTTAACTACCTACCAGCGTGTCCTGGGGATGCCATTTAACATGGTACACTCATCCATCCATTGTTTAGACCCATTCTTTCCTGTTAAGTCTTTACTCACGATTTCCAGCATCTTTCCTACACACTGTCATTGACAACACACCTAGAACTGCCTCTACACACTTT
>VXAX01003394.1:1762958-1786328 GCA_013399835.1 Leptocoma aspasia
CCCCCCCCCCCCCCCCCCAGCCTTAGCCTAATTCCCTGTGGGAGTGAAAAGTTTACTCCTGAGACATGTATAACTTGATAAAAAATGTGCATATATTGTCTTCCTCTGTTAATTTTAAGAGATATAAACATGCTATCTAATAAACATTATTTTATTAATTGTTATCATCTTTTAAGTCCAGGTATTAGAAAATCTTTTATCTTGTTGATGTCATTATCTTGCTTCTGAATATCTGATTTATCTAATTCACTCTTGCTTCTGGCAACACTGAGGGATTTAAGTTAAAGGATATTTATATATGAGATATAATTTAAGTTAGGAACTTCAGTTCTGACACAGAAATTACCTTGGAAGTCACCTTACTCATTAAGTTTTCTCACCCAAGGTCTGTCTTTAGGGAGGAAGGGTTTTGGTTTCTTAGCAGGTGAGGATGATATGTGAAACTGGTAGGTAAAACTCCTAGGTCAGTGCAACCTCTGTCTTAGGTTGGATCAAAAATATCCCTTATCATTCAACTTATTACCTCTATCACATTCAGTGAAAACCCTGTGTGTCAATAAATACAGAGACCAGTACTTCCTCAGTAGTCTTGACATTGTAGCAACAGCAGCTTTACAGCAACCCAGAAGCCAGAACTTGAGGCACCCATATCTAGAATTTAGAGGCATCTTGAATTTCAAAAGTGCCATCATCTGCACTTCAGTGTCATTCAAATCTAAATCATGCTTAATTTCTTACATTGCTTCCCTTGTGTCTGGTAAAAAACCTGCTGCATCTGAAAATACACAGTATGTGGCAGGGTACTGGAGAGCTTGGATCCATTCAATAGATTTGTGAAGGGCTCTGGGTTTGCCAGCCCAAGTGCTACAGTATTTCACTGGAAGCCTTGAACATGGACATCCTGCTTTTGTCATTTATTTGGTCTGTTGTGTGGGTTTGGTACCCATAACAGCCTTTTCCTCACCATTGGTATCTTGTGATCAGCAAATGCTACTTCACTGATGATCACTGACAGCACCTTTCTTTGTCTCAAAACCTCCTGTGTTCACATATCAGTTTTTTCTTTTGTTGTTGTCAAAACATACTTTGCTCCCACCTCCCTCACATAACCATGTGAAGAGGCACATCTGCTTTTGTTTATTTTGCCATTCATGTCAGCTGTGTTTTGCTGTACATTTTCTTGCCATGGCTACACCCCAGCCTTTGTGTTCACAAAGGGGAGTTGAAGGGAACCTGATATGCCCTGAGCCAATTACAGCCCTGTCTTGGGGACTCAGCTGGCAGTTCAGCTGCTGTACATGGAGCACGGTATAACCCTGAGAAATGTCACCCCTTTCTTCTCCAGGGCAGAAGAAATTGCCATACAATGAGAAAATGTCTTAGCAGACACCAGAATATTCTGAAGTAAGTTTCTTGACTGACTTTTCCCAGTTCTTGTCATGAAAATTAAAAAGTTAAATTCCTATAAAAATCATTCAAGCCACTCCAGGTGGCTGTCAGTGGGATCAGCTCAGCAACTGTCCAAATCAGGAACATATTAATTTTGCACTAGGGTATGTTAAAGGTCCACAGGAAGCAAACATCAATGCTACATCCCTTGGGGTCATATTTGCTGTTGAACTTGGTCACCACACAGTGGTCTTTCAATTTACTCACAACGCAGGTAAAAGATATCCTTCTCCACAATACCTTCACCTGTCCCTGCCGCTAAACATCATGAATTTGCAGAATCAAGCCTGGTTTGCACACAAGTGTCTCTCTGCAGGGAAAACGATGATAATGACTCCCTGCACGCTGCTTGTGGTGCCCACACTCTGCGTCATGGTCAGACGTGAACTCAGGGGAGAGCAGATATTATCCAGCACAAGGAAGAAGTGCTGGACTCCCTCCCCATTGCACACCTGTGGCACCAGCCTGTGACATCTCCCTGGCATCTGACAGGGCTGGCCATGATGATCCCACTGCCTGGGTACAGCACCCAAGCCTGGAAACATCACAGAAAAGTCATGTCACTGTTTTAATGTACTCACCTAAAACCTGCTTATTCCAGGTAAATGGGGATGAGACTCGATTGCTTTTTAGAAAAATCATGTTCCATGCACTGGTTTTGGCTGCAGGAAAGGGAGAGTGGTACTGGACATCACAGTGACCCTCAAGCAGAGGGGACTAGACATTTTCCAGGAATGTGTTCGTGTAATGCTGCCAGGTCAAAGCATGCTTGGTGCTTAAATTGTCTAATTATAGAAATTAAAAATATTAAAACCCAGGTTTCAAATAATGCAAGGAAAATTTCATCTAGTCACTGTTTATATTGCAAGTGTATTTTAAATAATTTACTAACTGCTTCATAGGGGTTAGCAGCCTTTTACAGATGTGAACAAGTAAAATTATACCCAGAGGATAAACTATGGAAAGCCTCAATCTCTGATTAAAGCTGTAACCAGCTGGATCTGTGCAAGTATGAAACCCCTGCATCCTCATTTCACACCAGCAGTTTGTAGGAACCATATATGCATTCATTTGACCGTGTGGCTGTCTGTACATGTCTTTGAAAAGTGAAAATGTCTTATAGCCATTACTCACACCACAGCCAGGGAGGTTTCTGGGTTATTTGTCTGCCTGCAAAACATGCATCCTGTCATTCAGTTGTGCCAACAAAGAAAATGTGGAGCTCACTCCAGGTATCTGGTTGACTAAGATGAGAACTTCACATAAACTCACACTATTTTAGATTTCAGGTAGCTTGAATGTCATACTTATCATAAAAAGAAAACAAAATAATATTCTAATGATACTTGGTCCACAGCCTTATAAATGTCTTCTTGCCAGAAATGTTTGAACTTTTTGTGGCTATTGTTAAAATGGTGATGTGTTTTTAATAACAAGAGTCCAGATATCAAAGGTTTTAACATGAGACAATTCCATGTCACATAACTCTCTACTCATAACACCTTCCTGTCCTTATGTCTTGTAAGCCACAGAAGGAACTTCATGGGTCTCCCCATGGTTTCCAGAATCTCAGCAGAGTAGACACGGGAAGGCACAAACAGAAAATATCTGCAGACACACTCCAGAGATGCAGTGGCTCAGAGCTGGGTACCAACAATAACCAGCATTAGAAAGTTTCACACTAAGTCCAAGAAGTTCAGCAAATTTGGCTGTAGAGAAAAGAGGGGAAAAAACCCTGGATGCACATGATTCTGCTCCAGAGAGTGACTGTAATTATAATAATGTATAAGCCATAGGTAAATGCATAACATCTCCCCAAGTACTTAGAAACAATCCCGGGCCAGAGATTTTTGATTAGAACCAAAAAGTGCAAGTACAAGTAATAAAAAAAGATTTTTTTCAGAAGGAGTGCTATTTCCTATTAGGTACTTACAGCATCTCCACAACATTAATCCCAGGCTATCGACAGGGTCCACTCTACATTAAAATCAGCAGCTTGGCAATTAGAAAAAAAATGCTGTGTTGGCTCGCAAAGGAAATGTGATTTGTGAAGCTCTCAAGGTTTCAGTCCAGGGGTTTTGTTCTAAATGTGCTGCCTCCAACACTTTGAATACTCAGATGAAAACAAAGTGCTCCTCTAATGTGACGTGTCATTTTGCATAGCGTTTTTTTGGGTTCATTGCTCTGATTATTGTCTTTCTAGGAATAATACCAGTGTCTGCTTGAGATCTGGAAGATTAGCATTAATAGGATAGAAAAGAAGAGGCCAGCTGTTTCATGATGGCATTTAGACAGATGATCTGTGTGCTGCCTAATCCACACATCATCTACACATCCAGTCAGCACAATGCAAACTGCTAATAAAGTTTATGTGAGAAAACACTCCAAATGTAGGAAATGTAGGTGTGTTTGCTTATCATGCTGCGTCTCCCACAGACAAAGATTTCCGTTTTGTAATTTCACTAGCCAGCCTGCTTCACTTCTTTATGTAGGATAATTTGGCTCTAAAAAAACAACATCTACACATGTGTTTATTAAATTTGGTAATATTAAATTCTCAGGCTTCTGAGGCAGAGAAAAGGCCTTTCTAGTTGAGCTTTCACACTTTGGGGTATTTATTTCTAAAGACTCATAGGGTCTTGTGAAATTCTCTTGTGATAGGCATAGTCACAATTATTGTGATACCAGATTTTGATGGCTGTAAAAGGCTCCCTAGGGATCAGGGGCTCAAGTGTGATTTAATTGCAGTGGGGTCTGTAAATCTCAGGAACTCTCTGTAATCTCAGTTTACCATGAAGTCTTCTGTCTCTTGCTTACCACTATTGCCAGATGTGAACATGTTCTCCAGATGAAAACCATCTTGTGATTGAGTAAAGCTGACATTTTGTTGTGGTTGTGGTTGTTTTGTTTTGTTTTTCTGTTTGTCTTAACAAAACCCTGTCAATAGAAAACTTGACATAACCATAAGGAAAAATGTAACCAGGTTAACAAGATTATTTAGGGCAAATTAAATGTCAATAAAATAATGGAACAATAGGAGTTTTCACTCAAGTGGAAAACTTAATTATACAGCATATTTCCAGGAAAGGAGACTGGAAGCTATTATAATTTACCTGTATTCAGTGCCTTGCTTTATATCTTTTCAGAATAGAGAATTTTGCCTGCTGAGAAGGCGTGTAACCTGGATTGACTAAAGTGTGGAGCTGCACACAGACATCACTCATGCCTTCTTAACTCCTTGCAACCTTTTTGAGAATTGCTGAGAATTGCTGCACTTCAAAAGCCTGTGTACCTCTCTAAAAATCCCCAACCCTCTTCCTTTTCACTGCTTAATCAAGGTGAACGAATACACTAATGAATAAGAATTGTGAGCCTAATGAGTAAGAATTGTGTTTTCCTTTCTGTAATGATTCGTTTACTTGCAGCTTTATACAAAGGGCTCCTGGCACCAAAAAACCCTGGTAAACAAAGCAGACAAAACCAGGCTTCATGCTGTGAGGAAACCAGGTTGTTTATGTTGGTATCCTTAGTAGGTATTTTCTTTAAAGCATATCTTTGGTTTAATGACATTGAAAATTCTGTGTATTACGATATTCTCCTCTTGTTCCTTGTGCTTTTGTTAAATTTTAAGGAGTTGCTTGAATAATGCATGATATCATATGAAGAGAAAATCTGTTAATCGATGAGTATGAAATTAGAGTTGAAAACAAGATAAAAGCACCTTTTCAGTTATATACTCCATATCTCTGTCAGAAGGTATTTTTTCCCCCCTGTAATCATCATCACTTTGTCCCATTTCATTTTCAGTATAGTAAGAACTGAGAATTTCATCACTGCATTTGTGGGAATGAATTGGAATTTATCCTTTGTCCAAATCCAGCATTTTGCCATGCTTTTTGTACAGTATTTAAATTAGATCTCTTGAATATACCTCTAACAAATGATATTTTGTATGGCTTAATTCTATAGAAAAGGGTCGGCTCTTCCACTGGCATTAAATTTCTTCAAATGGAATCTCAATCTGCTATTTATGGTTCAGAAATCTGTGCGAGTTTTGCGTCTACACGGTGAGAAACTCTAAATAATTAAAACTTAAAATGCTTTTCAGAGAAGCCTTTGGAATTACATCTGTTACTTTGTGTAGGAATTTTACCTCGCAGATGTTTCTTCTTTTTCTTATTTCTTTTAGGGTGCTAATGCTATTACAAGCTTGTCCTATACAGTGTCCAGACACTGTTAATAAAACAAATGTTCATTATAAGCTTGTCTAGTCACAGGAGGACAACTGTGTCAATAGACAGGATGTGATAGATGCTCTGGCCCATCTTCCTCCAGTGGGCACCATCTTTCTCCAGGTGTTTTCGTACTGCTCTGGCATTGGTTGGATGACATAATTTAAACACATCATAGAATAATTTGGGTTGGAAAGGACCTTAAAATCACCCAGTTCCCCATCCCCTTTCATGAACAGGGACACCTTCCATTTGACCAAGTTGCTCTGATCTCAGATTAACCACTGATTGCCTGTTTCCTTTGGATCAGGAATTGCTCATATATAAATATATACTTTTATCTGTATTTATATACACACAGACAACACCATCTGTGAATATAGAAAATCAGAACAAATGCTGTCTTCAGAAGCATGTTCTGTATGAAGACAACGAGATAAAGCATTCCCAAGAAAGGCCACTCAAACCAGAAAAAACAGGCAACATGTCTGTGAATTGAAAACTGTATTTTAAGGAGTTTTGTGTAAGTAGTGGGGAACTCCCCTTGGCACTGCTCTGGCAGAGCATATTGGTGTCTGTAAGGCACTTGTTGGGGCTGGTTCTCTGTCAGTTTCCTTGCCTGCATGTCGACTCTTACAGAAAGTTGCATGAGCTCTGGATGAATGACCAAGGAAGGAGAAGGTAGAAGTGTGCTGTGGCATTGTTCAGACCTGCTCTAGTCGAAGAAGGGAGAAGATATAGTATAGAAGGAGAAGTGGAACAGATACTTGAGAGGGGAAAAAGAGGCTGCAGAAGCCTGACCAGGGTTTTGACATCACTCACACTCTGGGGCCATTCTCTGGCAAATGTGTCCCTCAGTGCTGTTCCTCTCCACACTGCTGGGGCACCACCTCCTCATACAGCCTCTGTTCACCTGTGGCACATCCTGAGTCTTCCTAAGCTTACTGTGGTCCTACCTGGCTGCCCCAGGGAGCCCTGCACTCACCAAAGTCAGGCCCCTTCTCCAGGTGAAATCCTGATCCCAGACAGTCTGGTCCTGACCTTCAGCCTCCACCAGAGAGGCACCGAACTGGGCTGGGCTCCTGTGGGGAAGCAGGATGGACTCAGTGGTTATTTTGAAGCCAGCCTGAGACAAGCAGCTGCAGTTTCAGGCTTTACTGCAGATTTCTTTCATGTCTCCTGAGTGTCCTTCTGGTTCTAACGACATCCTGTGTGTTACCTGAGGGGAGCCCTGGTTGGTGTGCTCTTGTTGTGGGTATCTGTTTAGGACACCCATTCCCCCAGCATACACACCATCTGTAAGTATTTGCATGTGGAAAAGCAGGTGTCTCACTCAGGCCTCTGTTACCCCTGGGCTCACTCTTTTGTGAAAGGCCAGTTTACTTGGTGTAGACTGGCTCCTTTCACCTGGCAGCAGAACTGTATGGGTCCCTTCTGCTACTGACATTTTTCCTGTTCTCTTATTTACAGGCCATCCATCTTTCACCCAGCACTTGGGTACTTGCACAAAGTGAACACTGGAGAGACCACCAACCTTTGGTGCTGACAGTTTCTGGAATTTTTGCCAGACTTCAACATTAAACTCAGTAAAATTAATTGTGCAATACAGCACTAATCCAACAGGTTTTGTAGGAAGCACAGGGCAGTCACTAAATTACAACCAATAACAACTTTACTAGTAACAGCTTCTTATGGGAGTAAGTGTTCCAGGGACAGAATCCTTCCTTAACCTCACAGCTAGGGCTGCAGTGCAAGGATTACTGTCAAAAGACTAATATCCTCTTTGAGTTAAGCAGAAAGGGAACAATTTGATAGTGGCTTATGTTGGAAGAAGAGTATTTTCATGAAAGCTTTATTTCAGAAAGAATATACTTAAACATCCTTCTGTATCTCAGATATTTCCATATCCATTGTCTCCTGTAAGTATTTTTTCTCTCTAGAAGTTCTCAATACAATCATGTCAAGCTATAGAAACCGCCCAGTACAAAACCCTGGATGGCACATATTCTTTCACCCAGCTATTCTCCTTTTTGACTTGACTATGACCTTGCAGCAATATTCACTCTTCTTGCCTCATTCCCTGAGCTGCCACTTAAACAATAATCCTCTTCTATCTCTCTCTTCCTACAAAGAAAGGATGCTTTTCTTTACTTTTTCTTTACCTGGTAAAGAAAATCAAATACAACACAAGAGTTAAATGTAACAAAGACGTGACAGCTTGTTTGTAGTGCCACATTTCTACCATTATAAAATGCCTTTGGCAATCAGAATGTACTCATTTGTGCTTATGTAAGTCCAAATGACACCTCCACTACCCAGCATGTTTTGGAGAGCTTTTTGAAAGATGTGGGTATGCACACTACGGCAAATGTGGAAAACAGAACAATCAAATGTGTCTTTGATTGCTCTCTGCCAATCCCTTCCATGTGTGCTTTTCAGACGAGGACAGGGATCAGCTCATGGGTTGGTTAATTTTTGATTCCAGCCTGCCTCCTCATGTCCTTCTGCCTCCCTGCTGCATGGGCAAGAGCATGTTTGCATGACCAGGGTGTGTAGGAGTTCCTTCTGTGGGACCTGTGCATGTCCAACCACAATGACAAATGTTTGCACGGCCCATTGTCTGGCCAGCTGAAATCTGCACGTCTAGGAACTCCAGAGGCACCTGAAGTATCAGTGACAGAGAGACATGGGACAGAGGAAATTGCTTTGGTGAAAAACAAAGAGATCTTTAAAATATTTATGTAAGTTTACTTAATGCTACAGACTGCTTTTTTTGGTGAGTTTTTGCCTTTTTTTAATTTTAATTGTGAATATCTACTGTTTAATTGGGAAGGTGAAAATATTACTCAAGGTAATATCTGTAATACCCATTGTGCAGTTATGAGCACATCACTTTCTAAAAGTACTTTTCTGTGTCTGCATTAAATTGCAAAGAAGGTACCTTGTAGAATTAGGATAGCCCTTACATGTTTATTAAGATAAGCTCCCTGCAAAAAAATTACCTCCTGGTGCATAGTAATGCAGCACTAAGAAATACATTGAGAAGCTATTCAAATTTTTAATCTCCAAGGTGACTATGGCACAAGATATCAGCTATTTTTGAAGAGTAAGTGGAAGCTTTTTTAACCTGCTGGAATGCACTGAAAACCCTGAAGGAAGTGGTGGGTGAAGGAGAATGGATGAGTACAATAAAATTGAGAACAAAAGACTCTGCTGAAGGTCTTCACAAGAGACTATTAAGAAACTTTGGTGGTCAGAGGTTAGATCCTGTCATGGATTAAAAGTGGTTAAAAGGTAGACAATGAAGTCAAAATAAATAACCAATTTTTCAGAAGAAAAGAAGGTTAATAGTGAGTTGCCCCAGAGCTGAGCATTAGGAACTACCAGTCTGTTATGAAATAGGTGTACAAATGACCTGGAGGAAGAATGAATTGGAGCGTTAGTTGCACAGCAATTGCACAATTATTTTAGGTAATCAGAAGAAGATGGGAGAAGTCTGGACATTTTCAAGACATGAAACACTTAGGTTGGAAAGCTTCAATTGATAAACCATTAAACTGCAAGCCAGAAGGTGCTGGTCCCAGTGTACAGCCAGAAGAAAATCAGTAAAAGTATTTCAGTTCACATTGCCAGTATGCAGTTATGATTTGTCAAGCTGTTTGCACAGATCTGCTTATTCTGAGGAAATTTCTGTGGTAATATAACAAGATGGTTTAGTGTTAGGATTTAATGTCTGTTGTAATTCAGGGACTTATGAAGACAAAAAATAACCTGGTGATTGAAGTGACTACCTAGTCTGTAGACATTCTTTTCCTTATTTGGATTTTGCTTTGTCTTTATTTCACAAGAAGATGAAAGAGTCATCATATGACTTTTAACTTTTTTTTAATTGATATTTTCTGTTGTATGTCTAATGTTGGCTACAATTTTTTTTTTCAGTAGGAAAATTTTCACAGTCTTGATATCATTATTGTGAAAAGTTGATTTTTGAAGGTTTGGAAAGTCTCAACTTAGGAAATAGCAAATGTAGCCTTTGATGAGAAATTTCCAGCACTGTTTTTTTGTCTGAGTCCCAGGAGGTATCTGAAATTCTTTATTGATCTTTAGTCATGTACTTTCAAGAAATACTCATTTTTATAGCAAAAGTTTCAGAGACAGGGTTTATCATGAATAACTGGGTTAAGTCTCTGCTCTTGCAGACCATAGATTTGAGTTTAGCTTTCACCTGGATCATTCTCAAATCTGATTCATTGAGGTTACATGCATGTATGCACACTCTGAAAAGGGAGGAGGGCTGTTTACCTCTTTTAAAACCTGACATGGTTTCTACCTAATTGGAACACAATGAACACAGAGCCTTAAATCACAAGAACTTGTCTTGAGTAGATCAGAAAAATAACTATTAAAAATACTGCTACAGGTAAGAGTTGTCATAAGAACTAATCATATCTGACTAATTTAGATGAGTTATTAATTAAAATTAATTAAAAGACTCAAAGATTTAAAGACCATGGTGGAGATCAGAGAAGAGCAAGAATGTGCTGAGGATGGAGTATGGAGGGAGTCTGCAACTTCTGCAGGGACAAGTGAGGATGCTTAGATGCCAGCCCTGCCTGGACCTGGCCTTTCCTGGGAACTCTTTTCTAGGATTGGATGCAACTTCTACAAACCAGGAAAGTAGTGAAAAGTTCAGGAAAGGAGGAAAGCCTGATTGAGGAAGGGTGCAGTGTCGGAGGCGCTGTGTCTGAGTGTGTGTGCACATGCACGTGTGTGCCGGTGAAATCTGGGCACTTTCATTTCCATCACCACAACAGCTCAGCTACATTTTTCCAGTAAAAGAGGAAATGCTGAAACTTGTATTGCACTGACCTTAAGGTGAAGGCATGGAATTCCTCTGTGCTTTGAATTTCTTGGAATCTAGCCATGCCTCCACAAGATGCCTGAGGAAAATCATGCAGATTTTACTTCTGAGTGTTGCTAACAGACTGTGTGCAACCTGGCATCCACACAGATAGTCTTTCCTTGAGCTTATTTTGTGTGGGACAGGATAACCATTCTTCACTGAATTACTCTGCCAGTTCTTGTACTTTTCTGTTTTGGATCAGCAATTTTATGACATTAGGTCTTTACAATGGATCATCTTTTACTACAGGTTTTATTGCTTGCATCAAAATAGGTCAGTAAAGGTTTTGAGATGCCATGATAATTGAAATGATCAAAATATGCAAAAGAACTCATTATGTCTACTGGTATGCTGTCAAAGTCAGAAAGCTAAATTAATAAAAAAGGGAGGACATAAAATAGCCATTTAATGTAATTACATCCATTAGTGATATAAGTTGTCCTTCGCTTGACACCCATTTGATGTTGGTCCCCACTCCTACAAAATGGACTAAAAAGCTTGATATAAAAATGCTCAGTGGCTCAGATGAACAATACAGGTCTTCAAAATAAACAAATATGAAAGAAGTTTAACACCTATGGTGTTAGAGAGACTATAAATATGTTGTATTCTGCTTCTGGGTGATCCCATGCATTTGAGTATATTTACAAGTAGATCACGGTAAAAAAAAAACCACAACCAGTCTAGGTAGGAAAGGGTCTCATTTGGAAGTGATAGGGGAGCTTCAGACAATTGATGGTGTAGAGAATCATGCAAAGGTGTGGAAAATTTTTCATTAAAATGAAGGTTGTACAGATATTTGGGAAACCACCTGTGCTTAAGCATTACCCTTTCCCTGTGGACAACTCTACCCACTGATTCTTCCCTTCTCATTCCCACTGTACCGTATCAGAGGAGGCTATAGAGCAATGAATGTCCACTGAGCTTTACCTATATGATGCCTGAAATCTCTTGGAGGAAAAAAATAAATTAGCATGTCATGAAGCCCTTCCCTTGGCAGGCAATTAATGCCTTCTTGTACTGAGAACAAAATAATATACTTTACTTTATATACTTTACTTACGGAGTATCTGGCAGACCAATATCATTTCAAAATTTTCAAACCCTGCTGAGGAGATGGGCACCCAAGCCCCAGAGAGGGAATGCCTAGAAGGGAGGGAGCAGTGTTTGATGTTGAGTGGCTGCCCTGGATTGCAAATGTGCTTCTGGGACCCTCCAAACACCCTCTGCTCTTCTGTGATTCCTCTTTGCTCTCTGTCCACCCTGTGTGCTTTGTAATAATTCTTTTAGATACCTAAGAGTGCGGTGTTCCCTTTCTCACGCTAGTGATGAGCAGAACTGGAGATGGGGCAGATGTTTGGCAAAATCACATTCCCCTCTAGCTGAAAGTGGCTTATTCTTTTATGTTGCTGTTGATCTTGTGCCAAGTATTGAATGCAGAGAGTAAAACTCAGCTTTTACAATGGCCACTGGCAACTTGTCTTAAGGGAGGCATTCCCAGAAACACAAAAAATAGAGAAACCCTCCCTTTCTTTTCCTTTAGAGATTGCAGTACACCTGGATACTCAGAAACTTCTATCAAAGACATATCTATCCAGAAAAAAATGAAGGAGACACTTTTTCCAATGTTTACATAAGAACTGTGAAACTTCCTACTACAAGTTAAAAGCTTTGCAACATTTCTTAAGGGTTTGGTCATCTGGGTACTAATAGTTATCTCCAATTTCAGAGACCTTCTAAGAAAAATGATACTACATTAGAATTTCAATAGATCTGAAGTGTTACTATTCTCAAAAGCTTACTTGGGAGTAAAGCTCAGTATAGGTCAAAAGTAGCTTGGGCCTTTGCAGAGCAGAGGGTGTGCTAGCATGTATTGTTAATGAAAAGAAGTTGTAAAAAAATGGCTCTTCCTTTTGATTTTCAGCTGTCCTAGTCTTCCCCTCTCATCGTTATTTTTCTCCTCCTTTTCTCTTCAGCCCCAACATTTCAATCTTTCTCTTCTTGTTCTCCTAAGATGCAAAGATTTCTGCTCCTGCCATAAGGTCTGTGCTCAGTGTATTGGTTTTGCACATGTCAAACCTAAATTTGACATGTGCAAATCTTTATCTTCCTCTAAGTATTAAATCATCTCTGTAGGAGTAGTTGTCAAAATACAGGCTCCCTACTAAATTGGCTTCTCAGAGGGTTTTTTCCTTAATGCAATTATTGCAAAGGAGATATGCATGCATGCAAAAAATTGCTGTCTCTGGTGGTGATTGGACAACCTACAGGAAAGGAGGAATGGGCTCTGTCTGAGTACAACTTGTCCAAAGCTTGTGCTCTCATTAGGGACACACTCCTCCTCTAGGCTGGTCACCTTTCTTCTGGCTCTGCCTCACAAAGTGATCAGGAGGCCTTTAGAGAGTACTTGGTTTGAGGGCTAAAATGAGGTGATAACATCTTTTCTCTCAGACAAAAAAGAGATGCTCTCCTTTTTCTCTTTATTAGCTTGATTTGTTAGCATAATAAAAATCTGGTTTGGGTAACTAAGAATAGAAGAGAAGCTTAAAGAGAATTAAGAGAGGTGAAACTTTGAATTTCTGTATAGGCGGCAAAACTGGAAACCAAGAAGGACTGAAGAATTTGAGTGTGTCAAGAGAGTGAACAGAATACTGTTGACACACAACAGTGTGTCAACAGTATTCTGGCAAACAGAAGTCTGTGTAGCCAATTCTTTCAGTGTGTTTATTGCTGATATTTTTTATGCAGTAAAGCAGTTTCATATCAATGCTGCCTAGTCATTTTTCTTTGGGAATGTATGAATCAGAATGACTTTTGCTGAACCTTTTAAATGGGTGATGGTAACAGACTATTGCTAGGAGTCTGAACTGTAGTGGGGTACTGTGAGTGTATGGTATGTTATGGTATGCAATTATAATAGATGGGCTTTTCCCTCCAGCTCAGTTGCTTTTAATTAAAATAATTAGAATACAGGTGGTACAGTTGAAGTTATATCCTACTTGGCAGATGTAAAAGCCTTGTACTAGCACTGAGATATTGGTAACTGATGGCTTAAATGTACTGTACTAGTATAGCATATCAATGGGTTAGGTTTTCATTTGTTTTGTGTAGGACAACTAGATACTTAACCAATCCATTATTTCTTACATTGATTGAGCATTTGGATATGACATTTTCTTTTATCAGTCTCCTTGAGCTGATAAACAGGCTTGTTTGCAATAAAGGAAGGATTTCTGCTTTATTGTAGTGAATAATTGTCTGTCTTTGTGTTGTCAGGAATGCCTTCATTCTAGTAAATGAAGTAGACAGAAAATTCTAGAGCATCCTACAGCACTTCTACAACTGGCCACATTAAAAATTCTGCTTCCAAAATATGAATTTTCATCTAATTGGCATAGAAATCTTGTACATGGGAGGCTTTGGTGTCTTTTCAGAAGATAACAAAAATGATACAGTGTTGTAAAAAACGTAGTTTTAAGAATTATTTTTATGGGTAATACCTGGACTACTCCCCATGCATCTAAGTCTTTCCAGCACCACATCAACTTCTTTGTTCACCTCTGTGCTTCTGACTCTCTCTTCCTTTGCATCTTCATTTGCTCCACAAAGCTGTTGCAGGTGGGCAGGTGGTAAGCAACAGATATTGGCCTCTATTTTCCTTGCCTTATGATTTTTTCTCTGCTTTTAATATCGGTAAATACCCCTCCGTTTCACTGTAAACCTATACATAAGTCATCAACCTGGTGATGAGTTTGTTGTCACGTTCCTCATTTCAGTCCAACTCTCAGTCACCTCTCCGGGGTCTATGAAGAATTTTCTCATCTTTGTTCACACAGCTTGTAACAGCAGTTTCCCCTTTCCTGTAGGAAGCTGTGAGCTCCCATCTGGAACAAAATTTTTCACTGATTAAGATAAGAAGACATCAGCCCCTGCCCTATGGAATGCAGAGTCTAAGTTGATGCCAGGACTGAGACTGGCAGTGATTGATGTTCGGGACTAGGGAAGGGAGCTGAAGTGACAGTAAATAGCATGGGCACTAGCACACAGGTCTGTATCTGCCCATCTCTTGTCATCTGGAAATATCCCTTACTCGAGTTATAGAAGAAATGGGAGTTGATTGAGGGTGTAGAGTGTAGGATTTGAGACTCATTGAGCTAGGGGAGATCTGTGTTTAGGGACAGTTTAAGGAAGCTTGGGAATGCTTGGGTGGCCTCACTGCTTCAGTCTGTTTGTATTTATTTTAATATAAGTGAAGGTGGAACTCTGGATAACCATCTCCTTAACACATACATCAGAGTGTGAAGAAAAAACAAATCCTGCTGAGCTCTTAGATTTGGTGATATAATGGACTGGTATTTGTATAAGGTGATTGTGTATTGTGGGTGAAATATTCCTCTATCCTAAGGGCAGGCATAGAGCCTGTGAACTGTTGGAAGTCTCAGGAAAGCTCTCAGGGTAGGGAGTGACAGCTAAAGGAGAGCTTAGGCCTTCTGCTGACTTTCTGCGTGGGGTAAATTTCAACATATGCAAAAAAATTGAGTCTTTGATCCACTTTAATTTTGTTGCCTTTCTGTTTAGCTAAGCATCTCCTCTTTTATTTTGGTTTGTTTTGGTAGTGTGGGGTTTTTTTGTTTGTTTGTTTTTATACTGAAATTGATATTTTTCTCTTTTGGCATGCATAATACTTGTCTTTTTCTAAACCAGGAAGTCCTAACCTTTCCCTTAGGCCTTGGAAATGTCTCTCTATGTTTATTTCTAAAAGACTTGTTTTTCTCTTGCATCTTTTGCCAAGGTAGAAAGTACGGTTCTGAATATAGCTTGCCCTGGAGGGCTAGGAGGGCTGAAAACAGGCAGATACTGCAACATTCCTCTGAAACACTTGCTGCTGACCACCAGGAGATGCTGAGTACTTCAGGTATGATCCAGTATGACAACTGCTGTGTTCCTATAGAGTTTCCAGATTTACAGGATTTGTTGCCTATTCCTGTAGGCTTGAGGGATGTAGTTCTAACTACAGTTGGACAAATGAATATGTATAAATTAGTTGATCCTCCCTTTCTCCTCTTAATGGACCAATTTTGATTTTAGCTCATATAAAGATTTATGGAACATCCTAGAGAGTCACACAGGTTGCTAGTAGATAGAGTCTTCAAAAATCTTTCATTCAACAACCACCAAGGGATTAACACAAACAAAAGGTGGGGAAATAATGAATAAATGTGGAAAATATAAACATGAAAATCCTAACTAGTGCAAATATCTTTGAGTATTCAAGGGTTGTAGGCACTAAGGGATGCATTTATTAGCTGGCCGAATTTGAATAAAGATTTGCAAGCAACTAAGTTTCTTAGTGAATAGATAGCTCAGCCCTTTAACCTTTCAGGGAAAGAGGTGAGGCAGAATACAAGGCCTCTTGAAGCAAAGATTTTTTACAGCTTTAGCTGACTTTAGGAAGCTTTTGAGCAGCATGTGGCATTATGCAGCAAGAGGGTGCCAAACATATGTGTTTTGGAATATATGTCTCTTATCTGAAGAGAGTTGCTCTACATCATAAATCATCCTGGCAGAAATTAGAATGAAGGCTAGAAATAAAAAAATCTAGAAGGAAAAGAATAGTGCTTCACAAGTTAAACTTGTGTATTACTTGTTTGGTAGCCAAATTTAAAAGTATTTATTGAGTGATGACTCAGGTTTTTACCTGTGATATGCCTTGAAAAAGCTGGAATCTTATTGAAGTAATTTCTTTAATGGAAGAAAGATGGTGCTATTATAAAATGTGACAGTTAACAATATCTTTGGGTGGGGGTGAGAGAAAGAGTCTGTAACAAAATTACTTGACTTTGCATAAGAAATTGCTGGCTCACATTATGAATTTATAAATATAAACTTGCAGGGGGGCTACCTCATTAAATCAAATAAAAGCAGTGGGGGAGAAAAAAGAAAAGCACTGAGAATCACTTTCCCTACTTCAGGCCCACGGGAAAAGCAGAACCATGTGAGGCGGAACACATTCTGCATTCAAGTTTTTGCTTCCTTTATGTGTGTGTTAATAATTTAAATAATTTTGAATGCATAAAGCCAAAATTTCAGTATTAGACAAAGCTGGCAAATAATTTATCAACTGCAGGACAAATAATTGCCTTTAATTGAAAGGAATCTTTCTGCATTCTGCAACAATAACCTAATGACTGGGGCTGATAATAAGATTACCTGACTTCTTTAAACCAGATCTCTATAATAATGTAATACTCTAGTATTTACATTATTAATTTGTTTATTCTTAAAGTTTATTTTTATATAATTAACTGAAAGCTACATAGCTACTTTTTCTCCCTCCTTCTGAACAGTTGCATTGATCTGCACCTCTCTATGAGCACATATGCAAGGACACATGGCTGTATTCCCATGTCAGGACACCTCTTGCTTCCCTGGTATGAACTGTGTTATTTTATTACATTGCATTGTGAGCTCCTGACTGTGGATTTCACTATGTGACCCTAACTAACACTGGCAAATGGAACTCAATGAGACTGCCTGAGTTCACTGAGACTGCTCACCCACTTACTAACACTAGGCATGTGCACAAATCATGACAAGATTTAGCAAAAATGACAACAAAAAATAAACACAAGAAAGAAAGGAAGAGGGAGGAAAAACAGTGATAGATATTTAAACATCAGTCATGCATCTGCATAAATTGTTAGAAGAAGCAGCTGATCATTGCTCATGGATATAGCTGTTGAAATTTGCAAAAATTTGAAATTCTTTCCTAACAGTAAAAATAGGATTTTGATTTTTTTTAATTACTTTATTTTTCTTTCTGCACTGGATTGTGCTGGTGGCAGGCTGCTTTTGGAAGGACAGGCTGAACTTTGCAGGAGACTGAAGACCTTTGCACCACTGAGTACTGCAGCAGTCCAGGCAGCAGCAGTCCACGCTTTATGATTGTCCCTGGTTAACCCTGAATGGGACAGTTAATGTCTTGGTACATGTAGCCCAGTCTGTGAGCAGTTCTATGCCTGTGGTGAGATTGTAAGAAGTGCTAGAATGCTCATTCTACTGATTTTTACTCTGCTACTTCTTGTTATATATGATAGATGCAATGATAAATACCTGCAGATAGGTAGGAGCTTACATCCACTGGCATCTGGGTTGAGGCCACCAAATCCTACCATCATGACATGTCACTGATTTGCTCCTTCATCACTCTTGTGGAGCTAAAACCTTCATTTTCCTCTAAGGCAAGAGTGAGTGGCAGTTCAGATTGATTTTTTGCATGTGAAAAGCAGGAGATGTAAATGACAGAAAGGTTAATGACAGGATAGATGATCTTTTAAAGCTTCTAGCTATTAGCATTCTTTCAAACTTTCTATCATGCTTCAAATAAATGATTCAGGGGTTTTTTAGCTGCAGTCACAAGAACAGGACAGCTTTTGTGATGCTTGCTGACTCCTGTGTAAAAGCTCTAGGCATTGCTGGGGACATGTATTCCTCCTGTGTTTGTTCTCTCTAGAATGATGTTTTTCCAACTGGGCAATAGAGGATATCAAAGGCAGCTTAGGCCCAGTGTTGTGTTAGGCTGGCAGCCAGTACTGTGATGCCAGCATTTCAGTGTCTGTGAGCTGGATGGCAGATTGCTGACCCTTTGCTGAAATGGCAATAAGATGGACCAGGCACAGCTACATGTCTCTTTTACCAAAGCAGCAGGGCCTAAGGTGGAGGGAGCCCAAAGACACTCTTAGAGGCAGCTAGTTCTTGCCATGAGGTTGGATGCCTTCCAGAGGGAGCTTCTTTCCAGACTAAGGCTGCAGAAAACTGTGGTAGAGAAAAAGAGCAAAACACAGGAACAATGTCAAAGCAAGGCTGGTTTAGTGGCAGAATCTCAGCCAATTAGTAGACGGTGTTTAATTCTTCAAGAAATGCTCTAAAAGATACGTAGAGGTGTGCCTTTACTTCCTCATAAGGAGATCCTGCTGTGGCAGTGAGGGGTGGTGGAAGTTAAAAGCACTTATGAAAGCAATGTGTGCAGTCTGTAGCTGTGTGTTTTTGCAGTTGTGTGGGTGCTGCTGCTGGTGATGCTGTGAGATACAATGCAGAAATTGGTCAGCAGGCCAGAGAGACACGTGGACAGCACCAAAGTCAACATGCAAAGCTGGCATCATAGTACTTATCCAAATGTTTCCTCCTGTTACCCTCTTTCTCAGGATGTATTTATTTTCTAGACACATTTCACTCTGCAGACTTTCCCAAAATTTATATTCCTCCAAAACATTCCTTCTTTCTAAATGACACTATCTTTCTGTCTTGGGCCAAAAGGTTGCTTGCTAGCTTTCTGCTAGCAATGTGAACTGTGTATTATGTGGATTCATTTGTAGTCTGGACACTGGAAACATAACTGTAAAGGTTAACATAGCAAAATAGGAGAGTCATCTATTGCAGATATCTGTGGTGTTGCATAATCAGAGCCCAAATTTTTGCTCAAAAATCCATAATATAGTTAATTACTGTTCATCTGCTCTTAATAGTTATCTAGTGATTAATATATCAACAATTGTAGGCCAGATACAGGGTGGTTACAATATGTAGTTCCTCTCCCTAGTGGTTATCATATCAACAACTGTAGGGCAAATACAGTGTAGTTAAATATATAGTTTCTCTCCCTCATTTAATATTATTTTTATTTAAATAATGATGTTCCAGCTTGAGCATGCTGGTTGACTCATACTTAAAATTTCAATACAAATAAAAAAAATTAAAATGTCTGAGGGAATAATTCCAAACTAAACTACACAATGCCATGTGAATCTTGGGCAGAGGGATTTCTTATATTCTTCAGAAATAATCACACTACCTGTGGAATTGACTGATGAGGGTTTGGATATTGTTTCTAAAGATTGGGATAAAGTAGCCTCTGGGGCTCAGAGAAGTTTCCAAGCTGTTGAATATTCATAAGGAACTTTATTGTTCTGATGAACAGATGTAGTGATGTAGCTGTGTAAAAGCCACTGGCTTTGGAATCCATGCTGCACAATGACGTTCGTATTTTTGTGATAGTCTAAACACATGATTCCCTAAGGCTGTGACATCTGAGTGCAGATTTTGCAGAGATTTAGAAAGAAAATTCTGACTGGAGTGTTTTGGTTTTTTTCCATCAGAAATTTAAAAGCTTGTCAGACATGCAGTGAAAAATACACCTACCATGAAGATGACCAGGAGTACAAAGAGCCCTGGGAAAAAAACTGCATTAAGATTTGAGTGTTGCAGTTATACAGAAGGACATCTGAACTTCACCAAGAAACACAAGTAACTAACAGACCATGCATGTAAAATAAGCCTTTTAATGATAACTCACACATCTAAACCTGAAGTTCTCAATTCAAATGATGGTAAGACATACAGTGAAACATCATTTTGAATTTGCCAACCTGCATGAAAAGGAAGAGAGATTTGTCAAAATGAAGACCTCCTCTAAACAAACCTATTTCATTCCACCAGAGATTACTGATGTATCCTAATGGAGGTGTCATTTCTTCATAACTGAGAATAAACTTTTTTTATAGATTTTATAGATTTATAGAACAGCATATCTAGAGCAATATGTTAATAATACTCTGCTAAATTCTCTGTTTGCACAGAACACCTTTGAGTATAGTAAGATGCAATTGAATATGAATAAATATTGAAACGACTGGTCTTCAAAACTCCTGTTGATTTGGCAACTGTTCTAGATCAACCTGAATCATATGCACTTAGATGAAGATACTCTGTCTTCACAAAAGGAGCAGATGTCTTCAGCCCTGAACTAAGACCTAACTCCAACCTCCTAAAATGCCAGGAGTTTTCGTGTGTATTCTACTGCTCTGACTTTTTAACTGCTACAGCATATCACTAAAGCACAGAATCTTAAGATGAGACAGACATTCTAAATGTTTGGTGACATAACATTAAATCATAGAATTGTTAAAGTTGGAAAAAACCTCCAAGATCATCAAGTCCAACTGTCAATCTAACATCAGCATCATGTTCACCTCTAAACCACGTCTCTATGTGCCATATCTGCACATTTTTTTAACACTTTCAGGATGGTGACTCCAGTCACCAGACTTCCCTGGGCAGCCTGTTCCAATGCTGACAACCCTTTCCATGAAGAAATTTTTCGTAATACCTAATCTGAACCTCCCCTGGCAGAAGGCTAAGATTAGACATTAGTAACTGGATTCATGCTACAGGATCAACAGCCCAGCAGAAGTGCATCAGCACCAATGCACACAGCATGGACAATGAACAGGAGGGGATGGAAGCCATTGTGCAGCAGGAAAACTGTGACACAGCTGTCATTATGGAAACATGGTGGGATGAAACATGAGTGCTGCAATGGATGGTTGCAAACTCTTCAGCAGAGACAGGCAAAGGAGAGGCAGTGGGATAGCCCTGTGTGTTAGGGAGTGTTTTGACTGTCCAGAGCTTGATTATGGTGATGAAAGGGTGGAAAGTTTCTGGATAAGAATCAGGAGGAAGGCCAACACACAGCTGTCATGGTGGGAGTGTGTTACAGACCACCCAAGCAGGATGAAGAAGCAGACAAAATACTCTATAAGCATCTGGGAGAACCACAGAACCATAGAAAATGTTGAATTGAAAGGGACCCATCAGGATCATCAAGCCCAACTCCTGGCCCTGCACAGAAAACCTTAAGACTCACACCATGTGCCTGAGACTGTTGTCTAAACACTTCTTGAANGAAGGCTAAGATTAGACATTAGTAACTGGATTCATGCTACAGGATCAACAGCCCAGCAGAAGTGCATCAGCACCAATGCACACAGCATGGACAATGAACAGGAGGGGATGGAAGCCGTTGTGCAGCAGGAAAACTGTGACACAGCTGTCATTATGGAAACATGGTGGGATGAAACATGAGTGCTGCAATGGATGGTTGCAAACTCTTCAGCAGAGACAGGCAAAGGAGAGGCAGTGGGATAGCCCTGTGTGTTAGGGAGTGTTTTGACTGTCCAGAGCTTGATTATGGTGATGAAAGGGTGGAAAGTTTCTGGATAAGAATCAGGAGGAAGGCCAACACACAGCTGTCATGGTGGGAGTGTGTTACAGACCACCCAAGCAGGATGAAGAAGCAGACAAAATACTCTATAAGCATCTGGGAGAACCACAGAACCATAGAAAATGTTGAATTGAAAGGGACCCATCAGGATCATCAAGCCCAACTCCTGGCCCTGCACAGAAAACCTTAAGACTCACACCATGTGCCTGAGACTGTTGTCTAAACACTTCTTGAACTCTGACAGGCTTGGTGCTGTGAGCACTTCCCTGGGGAGCCTGTTGCAGTGCTTAACCACTTGGTGAAGTCCTTTTCCTGATATCCAATCTAAACCTTCCATGACTCAGATTCATGCCATTTCCTTGGGTCCTGTTACTGGTTACAAGAGTGAAGAGATCACTTCACTGGGCCTGCCCCTCCACTCCCCCTTGTAAGGATGTGGAAGACCACAGTGAGGTCTCCCCTCAGCCTCCTCTTCTCCAGGCTCAACAGAACAAGTGACCTCAGCCAGTCCTCATACAGCTTCCCTGCCAGCCCCTTCACCATCCTCATGCAATCCTTTGGATGCCCTCTAGTAACTTAACATCTTTTCCCTTGTTCTTGTGTTCTTGTCTTTTCCCTTGTTCCCTTCTAGTTACCAGATGTCTGCTGCAAATACAAGACAGTGGAAAGGAAAGAAATGTAGAAATTCTTGGAGTATGTGGAAGAGAGCTTCCTGAGACAACTGGTGAGGGGGTCAACTTGGGAACACATCAACTGGATCTGCTATCTGAACAGAGAAGGACTTTTGGTTGCCAAAGGCTATCTTGGAAAAAGTGTTCATGAAATGATAGAGCTCTCAATTCTCTAGAAGATTCTCAGTTCTCAAAGAACCTCATATTACTGGATGGCAGACTTTGTACTGTTTAGAAGATTGGTTGACAGAGTCTCTTGGGAGGCAGTCTCAAAGTGCAAAGGAGTCCAAGAAGGTGGAACATTCTTCAAGAAGGAAATCCTAAAGGTGATGGAGCAGTCTGCCCTCATGTGCCAAAAGATGAGATGGTGGGGAAGAAGACCAGCCTGACTGAACAGAGAGCTTTGGCTGGAAGTCAGGAAGGAAAAGAGAGTTTTGACCTTTGGAAGAAGGGGCATGGAACTCAGGTGGACTACAAGGATGTTGTGAGGTTAATGCAATGAGAAAATTAGAAGGGCTTTGGCCACAGAACTTAATCTACCTACTGGCGTAAAAGACAATAAAAATATTTATATAAATATATTAACAACAAAAGGAGACCTAAGGAGAACCTTCATCATTTATTGGATGCCTTGGAGACATAAAAACAGAAGATATGAAAAGGCTGAGATGCATGGCATCCTGCCTGGTATCAGCAATAGTGTGGCCAGCAGGACCAGGGCAGGATNTTTGACCTTTGGAAGAAGGGGCATGGAACTCAGGTGGACTACAAGGATGTTGTGAGGTTAATGCAATGAGAAAATTAGAAGGGCTTTGGCCACAGAACTTAATCTACCTACTGGCGTAAAAGACAATAAAAATATTTATATAAATATATTAACAACAAAAGGAGACCTAAGGAGAACCTTCATAATTTATTGGATGCCTTGGAGACATAACAACAGAAGATATGAAAAGGCTGAGATGCATGGCATCCTGCCTGGTATCAGCAATAGTGTGGCCAGCAGGACCAGGGCAGGATTGTCCCCCTGTGCTTGGCACTGGTGAGGCCACACCT
>VXAX01003394.1:1786352-1814656 GCA_013399835.1 Leptocoma aspasia
ATCCTGCATCCCGTTTTGGGCCCCTCACTACAAGAAGGACATTGAAGGCCTGGAGTGTCCAGAGAAGGGCAACAGAGCTGGGGAAGGAACTGGACCACAAGTCCTGTGAGGAGCAGCTGAGGGAGCTGGGGGTGCTTAGCCTGGAGGAAAGGAGGCTCAGGGGAGACCTTATCCCTCTCTACAACCACCTGAGAGGAGGTTGTAGCCAGGCAAGGGTCGGTCTCTTCTCCCAGGGAGCAAACAGAGGAAATGGCCTCAAGTTTCACAAGGGAAGGTTTATCAGGAAAAATTTTTTTACCAATAGTGTTATCAAGCATTGGAACAGGCTGCCCAGGGAAGTGGTAGAGTCACCATTCCCGGAGGTATTTGAATGATGTCTAGATGTGGCATCTTGGTTTAGTGGTGAACTTGGCAGTGTTGTAGGAGGGGTTGGACTTGCTGATCCTAAAAGTCTTCTCCAAACTAAATGATTCTATGAGTCTACGATTCCATGGCTAAACATAAACTGTTTGAGAAGTGATTTTTTTTTGAGAATGTGCTTCAACACTGAAAAAGCAACAGGAGACTAGAAAACACTAATTATGTTTACGTCACATAAGAGAAGAATCTGGGAAAGATGATGAAAATTAAGTTCATTAAATCCAACAAAAGTATTAAGATATTTTTGAGATAATGTTCACAGAGAGTTTAAAGTTGTATTTGGAGAATGAAAATGTAATAAGATTGAATCAGCGTGGGTTTGGGAAGAAGAAATTATGACAAACAATTCTGATTACATTTTTAAATGGAATAATGATTGGCTTACACAAAAAGAAGCCTGGTAGACATTTTACAGATGGATTTTCAGGGAAGCTCTCAACAAGGTTTCACATGATGGATTACTGCATAAAGCCTTCTAAATATGGATTAGGGGATGAATGCTTAAGATGTCTAAGGAATTGCTTATAAGATAAAAATGGAAGAATTAAAAGCACATTTTTGTTCACCCAAGCTGAGATCTTTCATGGGAGTCCTTTTAGTGTCTTCAGCAGGACTTATATCAGGACTGTCATGTGAAGCAGAGGCCCACAGGGCCCTTGATGGATGGCTGTGTGCCCTCATATTTGATAATTTAGATGGTGCTGTAATACAGGAGAGTGACATTTCAAGTAGCTGACATGGGCTGTTTTAATACCATGTGGTGGAATATAATTCAAGGGGCTCTGAAGAAGTTCTGGACACACTGGTACTTCTACATTTTTAGCACAGGAGCTAGCAGGGCTCAGAGTCAGAGCTTTTGAAAGCATAAGCCAGGCTTGCCAGTGATAAGCAATGAGATGGCACACCAAAACTTGAGGAACTGAGTGCTAGCACGATCCCACAACCTGCTCCATGAGGTGTCGTCTGCAATGAAACACACTTGGAATGCTTCTCTACCAATGCATGCAGCATGAGGAACAAACAGGAGGAGTTTGAAGCTTTGGCCTGGTCTGAGAGATTTGACATCCCTGGCATAAGGAAAATCTGATGGGGTGAGTCCTGTGAGTGGAGTGCCCTATTGGATGGTTACAGGCTCCTCAGGAGGAACAGGCAGGGCAGGCAGGGCAGGGGGGTGATGTTGGATATTAGGAAAAGGTTCCACGCCCAGAGGATGGTTGGGCCCTGGAACAGGCTCCCTGGGGAAGTGATCACAGCACCAAGCCTCACAGAGTTCAAGAAGCATTTGAACCACGCTCTCAGGCACGTGATGTGACTCTTGGGGATGGTCCTGTACAGGGCTCATTTTTGGACTCTGTGATGCTTGTGGGTTCCTCCCCACTCAGCATGTTCTGTGATTCTGTGATTTTGTGATTCTGTAAAATGAACTAATATGAGAGAACCTGTTAGGTCTTCTGAATCTCTTATAAATGATCAATTCACAGTGGGCTTGTAGGACTCTTTTTTAAGAAATTTGTATTGCTGTCCATTTAAAGTTTAGGCCAGTAGGCTGTATTTCTGCTTCTTCAGTTAGATCTCTCTGGGTAAAGGTGTTCTTGCAGAAGAAAGATGAATACTTTAAAACACTATATCTAAAGGCTCATCAGAATAAATCACTACCTTCCAATACAGCTAAGGGAACTAATTCATAGAAAACTGAAACTATTTGCCCCACAGGTCCACTGCACAGCTGGGAACAGAATTAATGTCTTATAAGGCTGGATAAAATGCCCCATTCACTACTCTAATTAGAAAATTGTATCAGTTTAAGAACAATGAATGATACAGTCTTGAAGATGATAAGAGAAATATGCACATTCAGCATATAGCCCTGTCTCCAGAATGAAACTGAGCTTGTGAGAACTGGTGTGACTTTAATTTAATTGAAAAAATTCACACTTCAAAAAAATTGAATTGATGACACAATATTTTCAAACTACTAAAGAACCGGTAAAAATTTTGGAAGTTTCAAAGGAATCAGAAACAAAGAAATTAAATTATCACTCTAATCTGTTCAATAGTTTTTACACAGACATAGGAAGTAACAATATTTTCTCCTCTGAACTTGTATTTTGAGAATCTGCAAAATGCAGGCAAGTATGTGGAAGTGTCAAAATTCCTTTGGTTTCGTTATGGAGTTCTGAGTACATTGGCATACCATGAAACCTGTGCAGGCTTTTTTAAAGGAGTTTATTTTACTAAAAACTGTCTCTTGGTTGTCTCATCTTCTTGTTTGCCTTTTCAGTTTCTTCTTTAAAGGTGTTGCACAGTTTGGGGATAGTTTTGGTCTAAAAGCATGTTTTGATGTATTAAAATACTTAATATCTAGAGCAGATGTTTTGGAAATCTGAAATCTAATATTTCCTAAAATATACAACAAGGATTAGTGGGAGCAGAGATGGATGGAGAATTGGCAGGTAACCATCATAAGTGTTCAGGAAAATTTAAGGATTAATTTGTCCAATGTACATTAACTTAGATCTAAAGTAGTGAGGAATAGGAACAACTAAGAATACTTGCAGAGAAAATAACCTGGGAAATATTGACAGAATAAAGAAGTGTCCCTTTGTTTCCCTCTTGTAAGTACAGTGGCCACACTGCATATAGAAATTTCACTTTGCTGTTGGTATTTCTTTGGTGCACAATTTGTTTGATTTAAAGACCAAAGACTTGAGCCTGTAAATACAAAGCTCCTGATTTTACATCCTCTTAGAAGACCTGACTGTTTAATATATAGATCCAAACTCTATAAGTACCTTCTAACATAAATCCTGCTTTGACTTAGCCTGTACATATTTTCAAGCACTGCTGATGATAGAAATATGCTTTTTGATTATAGGAACAAGAAAATCATTCCAGTGATATTCAAACTGGTCATGAGTTTAGGAAAAAAAATATAACTGTAAGAATGGTGCAGCACTGGATAAGGTGCCCAGAGAGATTGTGTAACCTGCATCCTTAGAGAGGTTCAAAACTAGTCTTGCCATGACCCTAAGCTAGACCCAGAGCTAGCTTTCAAGGTAGTCCTGCTTTGGTCAAGAGATCTCCTCCAATATTAATCTTTATGTGTTTTTGTGACACCTGGATTTTTTTTTTTAATTTTTGCATTTCAAACATATCAACCTATTTGATTCAGATAAGAACAAAATGATGGTAAAAACATTTTTAGGGTAATGTTAACAGACAAATTTTCTCAAGCTTGTAAAATTTAAAAATATTTTGAGATATTTCTTGGGATTATGGGACAGTAGCCATCACTAAATTGTCTTTTAGTTTGATGTTGAAGGGTTAGGAGTTATATGATCAGTAAATAGTCAAACCTACCATCCAAAGCTTTGAGCTAATCTAACATTTCCTCTGCATGCAAAGACTTTCAGTGGGATGGTTGTAATGTCTTTGCCTTGCAGTAGTGAGCTGAGCCACAGATAATGCTACCCCCAGCAAAAACCTGGTGATGCTGTGAATGTGAGAGCTGAACAATGAATTGGCAATGAAAACATAATAGCCCATGGCCAATGGCATGTCTCCCACAATATGTTCCTCTGCAATGGGTAAAGCTGTACATATTTCAATTTCTACTTTAAAATGTTCATTCCCTATTTTCTCATCTTTTTCCTTCTCAAATGTCTTACCCAGTAAACTCAAAATCATTTTTAATAAGTGCATCTATATAAAGAAAATTAAGACTGAGGCTCACATAGCAAAAATGAACTTTTTCAAGTCAATGGCTGTAGAATTATCTATACAGCCCCAATGTTTGGATCTCCACAGGCAGGAACTTTAGCAGAATCTCTTGCCAAATTGCAGTTGTGATAAAAGTTTTAAATGATACTCAATTTTCACCAGCTAGCAATAAATATAGTGCAATACTGTGTGTTGACCTTGCAAAGGCATCTGATAGAACAGATTGTAGCCAGCTGTAGGGATTTGCTTCCAAACTGTAGCAAACTAGATGTGGAAAAGGCAGTGCTATAACATAGACTCCCCACTCTAGATTTTGAACAGATTGAAAGGGAATACAGTCAGCATTCAAATATTTCTTTGTTGCCATGCATATTAAAAGCCCAGGGTAAAACTTTGCAATTTTATTCCTGACTGTGCACATAGATAATACTATTCTCCATCCAAATGTGCAATATGAAAACTTGTCTGCATCAGTCATTTTGAAATAATTGCTTTAATTTGTGTCTGTGGCTGAAAGTGAGCACAAGACTTGTGTCAGCTCCTAGCAGTCACTTTTCTCAACAATTTCCTTTTTTCCAGCTTGACAAATAACAAATGCTTGGTAATAGCTTTAAATTTAAAATTCATTGCTAACCAGCTGATAAGAGACTTATCAAATATTGGATTTCTCTATATAAATAGGCATATTCAGAAGTACAAAGAAGATTCCAATGACTTTCATTTGTTGTACTGCCTTCTTTATCAAATTTCCCACTAATCAAAACTTTCACTTCTGTCATGTCCCTGACAGCTTTACATATCATATTTATTTATTATACACCTCTGTTTATCAAAGTTTTGTTTACAACATATCTGCTGTGGAGGAATGGCACCCTGCATACACAAATGTAGCTGGTATTTGAGATTTTGACTTGCAATCTTGTGAGTTTTAAGCTAAGATTTAAATTATAAAGGAAAATTGCCATTGTTTGTGAACATGAGAACAAAATGCCTTTGCTTATTCTGAGAGGTTATGCACAAGGATGGCAGAGACTGTAATGCAATGTGCTTAGAAATCCCATTTGGTGTGTGGTAGAGAGCTAAGAAGGTAACAAAGGACTTTGATTGCCCACATAGAATAGATGCTGAGTTTGCAACCAAAATTTGGTACTTGATTTTTTAAAAGACTTGGTGTCATTTGTAGGATTAACTGCATCTTTGGAATATTTGTTCCCTACTTTTGTTTCTCTGAGGTCTCATCTTTTGTTCTCTCATATATCTTAGAATTGTCTCCCTTGCCCAGTCTCAAATGTGACTCACAGGAGAGCATTCCCTATAGTAACCAACACAGCAAATGGGGTTTTGTGGTTTTATGGGCAATGACCCAATAATAGGCCCTTCATAAAAAGAGTTGTTTTGGCAATGGAAAGAACACAGTTAAAGGAAAAGCATTTAAAACCAAAAATTGTTACACAGGTTTGTATTGCCTCAGTTTACTTCATTCCTTGATGGAATGTCTCATTTTCCATCAGTTTTCTATATTGGCACTTGCACTTTCAATGACAATAGATTCCTGAAGGTAGTGAAAATAAATTATAAACAAATGCCTTGTTTCTTTCTCCCCTTTGAAAAAGTGCCTATAAGTTCACTAAAGTGAAAAAAATAAAAAGTTTAGAATTAATGGTTTAAATGAAATTAAAGTGAGAATTAATGATTTAAATTAAATTAAAGTGTTTGCAACTATCTTCCTTGCTCAAAACTGGAAGTTCTAAACTTTAAAAAATGATAATGCAGACAGCTGGAAAATAAGAAGCATCTGACAGGATTGACTGTTCTTTTTCAGAGTTGAAGGGTTACTCAGTTTTCTCATCTCTCTTAGGTAAAATCTCCAGTTATAAACACAAAGAGCCTGGCACTTGAACTGGCAGATGTCTCTAATGTCTGCAAACAAACCCTGCTTACACAGCTTGCCAAGCCTGGGTGTTGAAAGTGAATTTGATTATGAAGATGGCAAGAGAACTTTGTGGAGGAGTTCAGGCAGTTCCTACAGGAGAAGGAAGCTGTGTGGCAGGGGCTGTGACATTGGTAACCTGGGGTTTTAGTCGTGGTGCAGGAAACCAGCAAGGACATATGCACTGCTGGGGTAATTAATGCTGATATGCATCCAAGTCACATTTTTTAAAGAGAAACTAAGTTGCTCTTTAGTAATGCATCATTCTCAGAAAGATGTTTTGGGATTTGTCCCATTGCAGAGATTTAACTCTTACACTGCTCACCAAGGGGTACCCAGTCTGGGGAAAGAGAAGAAGCTTTTATTCATGCAATACATTTTTAGTAGAATTTCTGTGGTGATAAATTATTTATATGATTAAATCTGAAAGCAACAGCAGATGTCTCATTACTTTTATGCAGAGATGGATCTGAGTCAGTATGAAATTTTAGTGATTCTCGATCAGCCCTGACCATAAGTGTAAAAAGAGGATTCTTGTGAACAGGCATTTATGGCTACTTAGAGTAGATTCCTCAGGCAATTTCTAGCAACTGGGAGATCTGCAGATGTTAATGTGGGCTGATATTGAATCTGAAATTCTTATTTTCATATACAATTTTGTAGAACTACAGTTCCTGGAAGACCCATTATGTGATCTGGGACTCCAAGTTTTCTACTGTAACATGATGTGGCTGTAGCCTAAAATATGGTACAATAATTTCAGCTGTGGAAATTGCATTTAAAAGTTTACTTCATTTTTTTTAAACTCTTCTGGTCACTGGTTTCCATGTGTTAATAGATATTAATGGATTTTAGTAGTTGACTGTATACAGTTTTCATTTTCCAGTACTGAGTTTAAGCGGATAGCTATTTAATATTAAATTTCCCTCAGATCATGAATATGCCTCTTTCAAATTTATTCTCAGAGGCAATTTTCAAGACATTTTCTTTCTCTGTTAAGATCAATCTCTAATAACAATTTTTTTTTCATTTTTAAAGGTGTCTCAAATTCATCATAATCTAAGACACGATAAATTTCTTTTATTTTTCTAGCCTTTCTCTTGTTTGGTATAGCTGCTGATCAAACAGAAATTTGAAGGAGCCCTCATTTGCAACAAATTCTTTAGCTTTGTAGTGCTTCTCTTTTGTTTTGTTACTTTATGCCATCCTTTTCTGCTCACTCCAGAGGCTGTAAAACCATAGCAAACAAATTACAGTTTATAATGCATGATAATTTCTCTTGCATGACAATTATGTTTTATGAACAAATGAAGTGATAGGTTGATCTGCTGCAGAGGAGAGGCTAGTGAAAATCAGAGAGTGAGAAGCTCTTGATACTCCTTGATATAACTTTTATGGTATGTGCATTCACTTAATGGGTCATTGAACTAAGAATCAGGATTTATTCCAAATCAGAAGCCACTTTATTTCATCCAGCCATGTACAACTATTCTATAAAACAATAGAGAAAGCCTAGGAAGTGCAAAACAGGGGAAGGAACATTACTTAAAGAGTGGTGATCAGTTGTCATTTTCTAACTCTGGTTTTCCTGAGAACAACTACATTGGTACCTGTTTAATACATGCTGCTTAATACATTCATAACAGTTTGATTAACAGAATTAAAAACATTAAAAGAATTAAAAATATGTTGTTAAAATTACACAAGATGTGGAGCTGGTAAAGGAAATTAGGGACCAGATCAGAACTGAAATTAATCTTGACAAACTGGAGGAATGGTCTCCAAAACAGGGCCCAGAGAGTGGTAGTGGATGGTGTTGCCTCCAGTTGGCAGCCAGTCACCAGTGATGTCCCCCAGGGATCAGTGCCAGGCCAGTCCTGTTTAATGTCTTTACTGATGGTCTGGATGAGGGGATTGAGTCCACCATCAGCAAATTTGCAGATGACACCGTATTGGGTGCAAGTGTCAATCTGCTGGAGGGAGGGAGAGCTCTGAAGAGGGACCTGGACAGGCTGGAGAGATGGGCCAAATCCAACGACATGAGGTTTAACAAGACCAAGCACCAGGTCCTGCACTTTGGCCATAACAACCCCCTGCAGTGCTTCAGGCTGGGGACAGAGGCTGGACAGTGCCCAGGCAGAAAGGGACCTGGGAGTAGTGATTGACAGGAGGCTGAACACGAGCCAGCAGTGTGCCCAGGTGGCCAAGAAAGCCAGTGGCATCCTGGTCTGGATTGGGAATAGTGTGGCCAGCAGGACCAGGGAGGTCATTCTTCCCCTGTACTTGGAACCTTGAGTGCTGTGTCCAGTTTGGGGCCCCTCAATTTAGGAAGGATGTTGAGATGCTGGAGTGTGTCCAGAGAAGGGCAACAAGGATGATGAAGGGTCTGGAAGATAAATCTATAAGGGAGCTGGGGGTGTTTAGCCTGGAGAAAAGGAGACTCCAGGGGAAATCTGGAGAAAAGGAGACTCCGGGGGAAGTCTGGAGAAAAGGAGACTCTGGGGGAAGTCTGGAGTCCCCTCCAAACTCATGGGAAACCCTATCACTCTCTACAACTCCATGAAAGGAGGCTGTAGCCAGGTGTGGACTGGTCTCTTCTCCCAGGTAACAGTGAGAGGACTAGAGAACATGGTCTTCAGCCACACCAGGGGAGGTTTAGGTTGGACATTGGGAAGAAGTTCTTCACAGAAAGGGTGACTGGGTGTTGGAATGGGCTGCCCAGGGAGGTAGTGGAGTCATTGTTCCCGAAGACATTTAAGAAAAGACTGGATGTAGCAGTGCCATGCTCTCATTGACAAGGTGGTGTTAAGCCACAGGTTGTGAACCAGCGATCTCAAAGGTCTTTTCCAACCTGGTTCCTTCTGTGACTCTGTAAAATGCAACAGTTCACGTGAAAGACATTGAACTTACACAGGGAGAACAAACTGAACAAATACAAATCACTCAGCTTGGCAGCAATTCATCAAATCAGGCCCATGGGGCAGAATGGGGGTAGAATATGGGTAACAATGTACATATCAATACAAGGTGAATGCACAGAACAAGGTCATATTATTGCAAACAAGGTGAATACCATGATAAGATGTAAAAGCCGAAGGGATAACAGCCTGCTGCAACTGTAAAGAGATCTTTTTGCACTTTCCGTGTTGATAAGAATATCTAGAGCAGTGTCTTCATCTTTGGATACTGTGGCTCAAGAAAGATACAGACCAATTTAAAGGAAGATTGCAGTGAGAACAGGCAGAAGTCTAGAAAGAATGAGCTAAGATAAAAGGATGAAACAAATGGAGAAGATTAACAAGGAGAAAATTAAGGAACAGAAGACAAGTCTTAGAAAATGCAGGAATATTGCAGAGGGAGAAATTAGTTCCTTTTCTATGTCCAGGATGAACGGGCAAGAAGTCCTGGCTTAAAGAGTAAAACTTGGAAAAATCTTTCCAGTAGTAAAATTAGGCAGTCACTGGGAGAGGTGGAATCAATGGAGAATCTCCATTGCTGGAAATCTTTGCAGATGGCTCAGGAGTACATCTGGCAGGATGTGTACAGACAGACTACTCTGCTGTGGAGCACAGGGTGGCCCAGACTGCCTTCAAAGTCCTTCCTTGACACAGCTTCTCATAATCTTGTGGAAAGGCAGGGGCTGGAATAGATATGCTGTTGTGAGAAGGAAATGTGAAGTCACTATGAAATCAAAGACATGATTTACTCAGGTTTGCATTGTGCAGGATTTTATCCTACTTTCTTTGTAAACTGGTGTAGAATACAGCCTCACAACAACTAGTACACCTCAAGAGCTTACCAATGGGATGCCTGTGGTGTGAATTATAGACTTAAAAAGAAAACTGTGAGGGCAGCAGTGACTGACTCTAGAGCTGACAGTGCTGCCTGTCGAACTGCTGCAAGCTGCTCTGAATGGTGACTCAGCCTAAAAGGAAACATGGACAGACCTGAGACTGCCAAGCTGACCACTTTGTGGATGTGGAATCCTAGTCAGGGAAGGAGTATTTTTTAAGTTCTTACCAAAATGTGCATCACCTTGGATACAGTTTATAGATTTATCTTTCCTTGCCAACTGAGCCTAAATCACCTACTCAGCGTGAGTCAGGAGGGTTTGGTGCCTGGCTGTGACTGGTTTGTGCTTGCTTTTTGCAGGAAAGGCTCTGAAGTGTTTGCCAGCAGCTCTCTTTTTTTCCCAAACACTGAAGATTCTAGGTGACTTGCTTGTTCTGGTCATGCTGGAAAGTCTCAGAAATCAGATGTGAATGAAGGTCAAAGGGGAACATGACTCCTACAGAATAGAAGTGCAAAAGCCTGAAGAAAGCTTGCACTTAAACTAAGGGCTTGAGAACAGTAAAGGCAGAATAACAGCCACCTGTAATATTGTTCCAGTAGCCCTTTCTGTGTTACTTCTTCATCCAACACAGATAACGTGGACTACAAGGGCTCTCATCAAACAAACCTTTCCAGATGATCAGAACCAGAACTGCCCAATCTGTTTCTGGACTTGATTTGTAACTGCTGGATTAGTTGAGCAATCCAGAGGCAGCTGAAAACATCTCAGATGTTGCTGTGCTGCATTCTCCAGCAAGGCACTATTTTCCAGTGCTGCTGTAAGAGCTGTAAGAGGCATTCTTGATCCCCCATTTGCAAAGCTCAACCTTTAGGGACTGGACTAGAAAGCAACTTCTGTGGCACTGAATTGATCTGACCAGGGATTTGAATCCAAACAGCATGGGAGTGGATCACCCCCATATGCTCAAGCTTGCTTCCTTTATCCTCAAAACATGATGTCCATGTCCAAATTATCGCCTGGAAACAATCCTTGGCATCTAGTGTCTCCTGAGCTATGCCTGGGTGTTGTCTGGACAGTGCTACTTGGCATGTGCCAGAACTGTGCAAGAGGCTGTGCTTGCAGTTAAAACAGAGCAGATGATTGTGGACCACTGCCAGTATCTGTGCCTTGGCCCTGCTTTATTTGTTTTGAAGTAGCCTAAGAGAAGATCTGCTGATAAAATGACTGTTCTATGCAGTACAGTAGTCTGATTGAAGCCATATGGGATATTTCAAGGGGCTAGGGTAGCTGCATGCACACGTCAACATCTCTGGCTTCCAGGAGGCAGCCGCTCTGGGAACCAGACCATCAGATTTGAAATTACCGGACACCAGATAATCACTCCACTATTTGCTTTTGGTGAGAATAAATCTTTCAGGTAAGTTTCCAGCCAAATCACATCCCTGACTGTGGTGTGTTGACCTTGACTACACGCTCAATGCCCACCAGAGCCATTCTATCACTTGCCAATCTCAGCTGGATGGGAAGACAGAAAAACACAACAGAAGGCTTGTGGGCTGAAATAAAGGCAGAGGAAGATCACTCACTGATTACTGTCATGGGCAAAATAGATTCAGGGAAATTAGTTTAATTTATAACCAATCAAAGCAGAGTAGGATCATAAGAAATAAATCCAAATTTCAAAACATCTTTGCTCTATCCTGGGCTCAACTTCGCTCCCAATTTTTCTACCTCCTCTCACGGAGTGGCATGTGGGGACAGGGGAATGGGGTCTGTGGTCAATTCATCACACACAATTTCTGCTGCTCCTTCCTCCTCAGGGGAAGGACTCCTCACACTCTTATCCTGCTCCAGTGTGTCCCTCGTAGGGTCACAGGTCCTGCCAGCAAATCTGCTCCAGTTTTGGCTCCTTTATCCATGGGGCCACAGATGCTGCCAGGACCAAGTTCCAGCATGGCCTTCCCATATGGTCACAGCCTCCTTCAGGCATCCACCTACTCTGGCATGGGCTCTTCCATGGGCTGCAGGTGGATCTCTGCTTCCCCATTGTCTCAGGTGGAGTGGGAGCTTCAGACAAAGTTTGTTAGAGAAGCCCTGCCACATGAAGTGCAGAAATGATCCCCTTGCACTCTAAAATCCTTTTCAGAGAGGAGTCTTGGGGCAGCTGAATCCAATCTTAGCTTCAGGCTGTCAGTAGTTTAAGTAACTTTGTCCCACAGGTTTTATTGATGGCAAATCATATATATTTATATAAAATTAGTTATTTACTATGAGAAAAATAACCAGACAAAAGATCTGAATCAGAATTATTTATTACACGGTAAAAGCTAAAACTACTAATAGTGTGTAGTGTAATGTAGCGCACTGTATTAAAGCAATTACATTAAAACTAGCAAAAAGAAACAATTATTAATTAGAGATTGATGTAACTCACCAATATCAACACTTATGGACAGCTCTCTTTCTCTTAACTTCGAGGAGTATCCTTGGTGGGTGTCCCTGACACCAAAGGAAGCAGTCACCACACATTCTAAGGAGGAATATGTTAGAAGAACCTAACTGTATGAAAGTGAACTGGACTTTTAGAGTATAAATTGATTGACTGTCTGTCATATATCCCCAGGTCATCTGGGTCAGTTTAGCATTTTTAGATAAGGATACTTTACATATCTGCCTCACTATCAGGGTGAGACAGACTGGTTTTAGCACAACACCAAAACCTGCAGGACATCCCCTCTCAGTCCACCACCGATAGCCTTGCAAATAGGGCATTATTTGAGTTGCTTGACCACATTCCGGGTAGAGCATCCTGCTGCAGCCATGGACCTCCCTGGGCTCAGGGGCACAGCTGCCTCACCATGGCCTGCACAACTGGCTGCAGGGGAATCTTTGCTCTGGTGCCTGGAGCACCCCGTTCTCCTTTTTCCTCACTGGCCTGGGTGTCTGCAGGGCTGTTTCTCTTGCCTAATCTGACTGCTCTCTTCAGCTGCTGTCACCATCACTCGTGGGCTCAGCCTTGGCCTGTGGTGGGTCCATCTTGGAGCTGGCTGGCATTGGCTCCATCAGAAATGGGGAGGTTTCTGGCAGCTTCTCACAGAAGCCACTCCTGTAGCCCTCCACTGCCAAGACCTTGCCAAGCAAACCCAGTGCAGTGACCAAGCACGTGGTGTGGCTCTGTGAATTCTTGTCTGTCACAGGGCAGGCACCTGGACTGCATGACAGGGGCAAATTTGGGATGACTGTTTCCAGTGGAAACATGGATTTTGATAAATTTTTAAGGCAATCATGACATGTCAGTTTCAGAAAGCTGTGTGTTATCTTCCCTGAAGATTTAACTTTTGCCCTGGCTTCTTAAGAGACCAACCAGCTTGCAAATACTCATTCTTTCAAGTGCCTAAGCATGAAAGCAATGAGACTTGTAGGTTGAATTAAATTAGATATGCATGCCTAATTAATAACACTTATTTTATTTTGAAAATGTGCTAATATATATTTTATCTGTAATTATAAATATGAGAAGCAGAAATATCAAAACCAGTATTCTAGCACCAATTATTGCTGTATCTTGGTTTTGAATTAATTTTTGTATTTCTCATTTAAAGTATCAACTCCTGAGGTTGCTGAGACCTTCTGTTTGTAAGTAGAGGTCTTGGTGAACTTGTGTGTCCACTTCATTAATATAAGTAATTTAAAAAGGCAATATGACACTAAAATAAAGGTTAGCCAACTAATTAATGAGAAGAAAGTTTCAATTCTTTACTTCCAATCTGTAGTTGGCATACTGGCTTTTTTCACTGCTTATTCGCCCATACTGTACCCTCTGGCTTAGTTAGACAGAGTAGCAGAAACTACTTAAATCAGCATGTGTGGTTTTTTTATTCTTTTGACTATGCGCATTTCTGAAAACTATCAGGTGACTATTTTGACATGTCACAAATCTGCTTTCTTTTACTCTGCTTTTAAATTTAAAATTGCTCTGAAGCCAATTATTGTCTTCCAGGGAATTTGGGCTGCATCCTGAAAAACAGATAAAATATAGTGCAGTTCCTTTAAATAACAAGAAGAAAGAGGTTGGTTTGTGACTTTGGCTTTCTGCCTGGTCTGCAAGAGTACTAGATTCCTTCACCTTTCAAAACTGTAAAACATATAGTACATGAAGAAGAAAAGGACGAAGGTAGCAAACATTTGTCAAAACTGTACAAAAATCCATTAGTAATGCTTATTAATATGTTTTAAATAGAAAAATTAGGGTTGTTTGTTTAGGGGTTTTTTTTGGTCACAAGAAAGAACCCTAGTGCAGAATTCCATTTAGGTAATTTTCCCATTATTTATTAAATATTATAGTGTTTAAACCCAAACATAGAAACACAGAGAAGAAAGAAACCCTCTAGTCTCAAAAGGTCTGTCACAAGGCCAAGCTAAACAGATTTCTTTTTTCTATTGAATTTGAAAAGATTTTCATGAAACTCAAGCTATCATGATAAATTCATGGTCCAAGTGGGTCTATCACCATAGCACACACAATACCTTCTGTAATTCATGATGACAGCAGAAGATGGCAAGATGTTCCATTTTTCTGTGGCCATGTCCCAATCACAAAACCCCACTGATACAGGTAGGTTGTGTTATAGAGGCATGCTGTAAGCAAGAGGAGGCCAGGGCTATACAGAGGAACCAGATTCAGCTGAACAAGAGGATGACCCTGTCTCTGAAGCATTGACTGTCTAATCCAACCATAATCAGACCTAAAATGACCTTAACATCACTTTCAGAATCTGGATGGACATATCATCAAATAGATGCAGAGCCAAAAAATAACCCTGTTTATCTGAGTCATAGCTAAGGCAAGATTTCATTCAGTGATATATTTTGCCATTTCCCTGGATGAACATAGCAGCACTTTTGGTTTCATTTTCAGAATACGTGAATCTAGCAGTTTTCATGAGCCCACAGATGCAGTGAGAAGTGGAGGTGCCCTATAACTTATAACATCATCCTGAGATGGTGGGAGTATTGTATGACACAGCCTGACAAGAGACACTAAATAGAAAACCATATGTCTGACACTCCATTTTCCTTGGAGATTTCCAGCTTATACACAGTCTGTGATCATGCACTGCTGAAAAAGTTCTTGCTATTACTGACGTATCATTGAAGCTGGGGCAAAATACTGTTCTTTAATTTCACTGCTTTTCCCCAGTTAGAATCATAGGTACTTCCTTTTCAGAAAAAAATTCACCTGCTTTCATATTGCTGTTAAACTGGTAAATAACAAAGTGAATGCTACTACTATAAAATGTGAAAACTTGCACTACCTGCTAGGTTTTCAGTATTACTGTGGTGGTCCAAGAAGAGAGCATTGGTGGCTACCATCTGAGATGTGAGTTTAACTCCTGATGAGCAAAACTGCCCATGGCCTTAGCAAACTGAAACCCTACTTGCTGTGAAGAGTTTTTCAAGTGGTGCAGAGAGGAAGTTTTCTGAGATATGCTTTGTAAGGTGGTAAGTGGTTTGGGACATGTTTGTGAAGATTTCCTCTCAGCAATGAGGAGCAGTATAGGATTCTCCAAGACACAAGTGCTCTGGTTTCAGCACGGGGCTGTGGGCAGCGAAGCTGAGTGGGAACAGAGATTATCAAATATGTTAAGTCAAGAGAATGGTTGGCTGCCTCAGGAAGGAGGCTGATTACTCAGGCCCCCTGGAGCTACTCAGCACTGAAAGAAATTCCAGGGACAGTAACTGTGGTGGACAGGATGGTCATCATGGATAGCCTGTACCTCATGAAGAGGCCAGGGTGAATGACAGGGATGAGCCAGCTGACTTTCATAGAAGACAGAAGAACTTCCTTAGGATCCTGCCACTTGGTGACACAGAGAACTACTGAAGGCAAAACCCTACAATGGGGTGGGGAAAGTGAAAACTCAAACCATTCTATTTATGTTGCATTAGATTTAATTGCTTTGAGTTTTGTTGACATAAAAAAGATATTTTTCTAGCTTTTATTATACAATATTTATTATTTTTTAGTTGAATGGAACCTGTTAGGGAGAGAAAAGGCTGTGCTTGCATTCTAAAGCCTGCTAATCTCCTGTGGAATCTCAATATAAGGGATGGGTTTAAGCCTATTTGTCTCATTGCTGTGACTGACTTGGGGTCTCATTACACAGATATATTGAACACAGACAAGAGCTGATATGAAAAATAAAAGATAAAATCACAAAGATCCCTGAAACTTAATGATGTACTAGGGAATTGGGGAGGGTAGAGGTGCTGCTGTGGAGGGATGAAAATACAAGTTCATATACCAAAGCAATAAGCCAATAAAAGCAGTCTTTGTGAGAGCACTCCAAGTCTCTTTGAGGTAAGGAAAAATTGCATTCATCAAGACTAATGAAAAGTGTTGGACCAGACCAGAAGTTGTGAGCCCTAAGTGTATCAAAGTTAGATAAGGGGATGTCTTACTCTCAGTTGGGACAGTGAAGCACTGGAATATTTTCCAAGGAGCTTGTGGGGTCTCTGTCACCCTGAACAGATTAGGAACACATCTGCTAAGGATAAAATAGATATATTTCATCCTGATTAAGGACTGGGTAAAGCAGGGCAGACTACCTGACCTCTTACAGGTTTGATTTGTTGATTGCAGCAGAGGAGGATAAGAAAGATGGTGCTGTTTGGATAGATAAGAAAAGCTGAAATCCAGAGATTTTTTACACTATGAAATTTAGTTATGACTGATATGTTAATGATACAGGGACTGGAATGCACTTTCTGAGTTCCAGCAAGGATGAGACATTGGGAGTTTCTGGGTCCTAAGGGATATACTTGGAGGAGCCAGGCTGGGGGACTATGAAGGTTCAAATTAGAGAAAGTTTCAAACTGTAGTAAATTGAATCAGAGGGAGAAGATGGCAAGATGCAAAAATAGCTAGAAAGAGAAATTGAGAAATTCTTTGGTTATAAATGGCAGAGAGATCAGGAAAAAGATGAAGAGAGGTAATCAGGATGTTCATAAAGGACAAATACCAACAACTGGGGGAGTGGGCGTGGGGGTAAGAAGAAGATATTGAGGAGTGACTATATTGAAGTGAAGATAACCAAATTATCAGTCCCAAATTACCAGTCCTTAGTGGCAGAAGAAGAAGGAGGCAGGGTAAAGAAAGAAGGATGTATTCCTGCAAGTACAGTTTCTGAGGCTGCCTTCTCATTTCAGTCTTCACTGGGACTGCTTGGAGTTTCTTATTGAAAAAAGCACATTATGATCTGGCATGTGAAGGGCTCTGTTAGCATAATGGACTGCTCAGAAAGGCAACTGGAAAAATTATTTATTTCAAAAAGGTGTAACTTGTTGGTTTGTCTTTCAGAAGTTATGCAAGCTCTGTAAAAACAGGCCTAAAGCAGATACTTTTGATATCAGCTACAACTGTCAAGCCTGGTTTTCAGACTGATATTTTGATACTGTTGGAGGAACTATTAGTCTGTTTTTGTAGAAACCCTTTTACAATACTCTAAGTTTGAAGAAATTATATGATAGTACTAGTACTTGCATGAGGATCTTCCTTGCAGATCTGCCATGGCGCAGAGGTTAAGGGCATGTTTGAATCAGGCTTGTTCAAGCCCAACATTTAAACATTGCTATAATTCTCTTGGAAGTATCTCCAAAGGCTTTTGTTTGTTTCTTTTCCCCAGTGAAAAGAGTTTTTGATTTACATGTGCCCCTCACAGTATGTGCAACCAAAGATTACCACCAAATGCACATGGAGGAGAGACAGAGCTAAACTTGTGAGACTCTTTTACAAGGTAATTGAGGTTGCTGGACACTAACAGACACCCACTACCTGCCCCAGCCCCATGGTCTGACCTGCTTGGGTGGAACCCTCTGTGCAAGTATGGCTGAAGTAAATGAGATGTGGCAGCACAAGGTTTCCTGAAGGACATGGCTCTAATACCAAGGAAATTAAAGCAGGTTTTTAAATCCTTCTGGCACAATAAGCAGCTTTTGCAGAGCAGGGCAGGCTATGTGGGGCTTTGTTTTTGTTTTGTAAATGGGGATTGTGAACTCCGTAATTCTTGAAGAAAATTATTATTGTGTCGAACTGGTTTCAACTGTGCACGTGCAAAATACCCTTTCTACCCATGTTTGGAGAAACCCCATGGCTTTTCTACCTCTAAAAGCCTGGCTGAGGGTTCCACAGAAGCAGGTTAGATTGAGCAGGATAATAAACATCTTTCTTCCTGTTTAGGTTCCCCAGGTGCTCCTAAGAGGCACACATGTTTTGCTGAGCACTCTGTACTTCTTATATCTACACTGTGCAATTCAGTGGGAAACACTTAAAAAAATTCTCCTCCAGGAAACTTGGCCTTAACCTTTCATTAGGTTCAATAAGGATCTGTTAAGCAGGTTATTTAACACTCTTCAGATAATCACTCATGTTAAAAATATGGGAAACAGAATACCCTGAAAACTGAAAGGAACCTCTTTTATGAAACAATTCAGCATTAAGTTTCATTGTTCAAGGAGCAAAAACATTTATTAGAAAAGAGATGAACTTTGGAGTGGAATTGAGAGAAGAACCCTTAGACAATGCTGGGTAAAATTTGCCCAGTTCAGAGCTCTACTGAAAAGCTATATAAGTGTGTTACAAGTCCAGTGCTGCCCTCCCACTGTACAGCCTAGGACAGATCAATAGCACACTGGCTATGTGGAAGAAAGTGACCTTGAACACTGAATGCCAGCTACTTCACCTCTTGTCTCAGTTTGAGAACTGTTCCAACCATCTCCAAGCCAAAGGTTCCTGCAGGTCTGCACCCCCACGGGCCATGGGGTGGCCTTGTTGTCCTGCCTCAGTACACTCATCTGGTGGAGAACTGGTGACCTCTCATAAAAGTCATTCAAGACACTTGTAATGGAAAAAGCATCCAATGTATTAGCTCTCTCTTAGTGTGAGGGGTGTTCCCACAGACTCAGGAGATGGAGGGCCAAAGGCCCTGAAGTGAGGATCTGCCCTCTGTTCTCAAGAGAGGCCTTTTTTCAGTCCTCTGAATATGCTGATCAGTCCTTTAGGAACAAGCCTTGGTCACAACATTGCACTGTCAGATTGTAATGCCTTTTACTTTGGAATTGCCTCAGATCTGCCCAGCAGAGAAATTCAAGTCTGTGGGTATCCCTATGTCTGAGTCATCATAGACTGTACTAGAGTATCACTTAGTGTTTTGTTCCCTAACACTTCCTTTTGTGAGACTGTCATTTTAATTGTGGATAACTTGGCCAGTTATTTTAGGACTGTGTTTCACATGCCAGTACCCTGATGATTTTAGCCAATGTGGTTTCATTGTATTGTTCATTTTCCAAAATCTGGTGTTTTTGTTATTTGAATGATAACGTTCGTATTTTATTTGTAAAATGAAAACTAGGGAAGGTGGTGTGAGTGTGTGAAATAGAAAGAGTTGTATTTCTTTTTTGAATAGCAGTGAAAGAACAATGTTTAAGAGGGAATGAACGTAAATGGAAACTTTCTGGTTGCAAGTCAGAGAATTTTTGACCACTTCACATAGGGTCATAAGTTAAATTGTTTCATGTTTATAGAAACAATTTTTTATACAAATAATTACATCTTAAATTATTATAATTATGCAGAGAACTGTTACATGATTGTTTTTAATAAGAGACTTGATTTATTAGCCTGGGACAGCCCTTCTATGAGTTTGTATTTTCAAGTCCTTCATTCTGTGTTTATGCAGTTTACCTTAGTAATTGTACAATTTCATCCATTCTTGGGTCTTGACTAGTTCGATTATTCTGGTAGTATTCTAGTCCCCAAGACAAAAGGTTTTCTTATTTATTTCCAGTCGTAGATCTGACTGGAAAATTCTATTCTATTCTTTCCTAGTAATTTCTGTGTAAATAGGGGAGAGAGAACATTGGGTTTGCTTTTACATTTTCTACAGTTTTAAATTAAAACCACAACTCTGCATTCCATTGTGTGAATACACATCAGCAAACACCATGTATTTTCTTTGCAGCTGTCATTTTGAAAGGATATTAACTTGTTGTGGCACTGCTGCTTGCAAAATAGACTTCCGGCAAAATCATGATGCATGCTGTTTAATGAACTTCAAGGAGCTCTGAATTGCAGATCCAAACCTCTCTGGATAAGAAGAAAACCAGTAAAAATTGTCCCTCTCAATCCAGTGTCTTATATTTACACTAAAGAAGAACAAAGGATGAACCTTTCCCCACTCGGTCTCAAAGAGTACCTGTAATGCAGCTCTATGGGACAACTCTTTTTATCTATTAGCCCCTGTTTTGAACCTAGTTTTGTTTCAGTGTTGAGGAGATTAATTGAGGGAGATCAAAGATGTATTTTAGGGTTAGCTAAATGATGTTTTTCTTTGCTTGTCCTCTTGGCCTTTAGGCTTATCAGACTTGAGGAAGGTGGATTCTGTCACTGGGAGCTCTGTTCCAGGGACGCACTTGTCCTGATGTATGCTGCACCTTTATGCATTCCAAAGCTGATGCTGATACTGCCACTTCAAAGGTTCCATTTTGCTTCAGGGGATTCTATCTTTAAAGCACTCAACATCAGTGGGAGGATTTTCACGTCATGTCACATCCCACTTTTGAAGTTTCTTGTTAATAGGGGTCGCCTTTGAAGACTTCCCACTCCTGAGAGGTTCCTCTCCCAATTCTTCTTGTTGCAGGGATGTCTCTCACAAGATCTTTTTAGAATCCCTCCTGAGGATTTTCTATCTTTAGGAACATCCCTTAAGAGCTTCTTAGTGTTTAGGCCTGAGTCTTCAGAAGAGTTTTGATATGCTTTAACAAGTTCTTGCTCGTGAGACAAGCCATGCAGCCTCCACTCAGTGTGGAGTTCACTATAACCAACCCGCCTAAGTAAGATGAGTGTGACCTGGACAAAACTTTTCTTTATGAGCAGATTTCATCCTGCTCCCATTATTGAATTCTATTTAAAAATTGAATATCTATTGTAAAAATGAAGACATATGACTTGTGATAATTATGGCTTTAATTAGTGATGGACAATTGCATTTTTATCAAATCAACTGACTCATGCTCAAATCCTTCACCTTTTTGGAGTAAAGTCATCTTAATTTTGTTTTCTTATGATCTCTTTCCTCTTGGTGTTACACTTCCTTGTCCAGACTGAAAAATACCACTCCATTTAGTATTACAGGCCTTAATAAAAACAAAAGGTATGAGAAAACTTATTTGAAAGTCTCTTATGAGATTCTGAAACCCCAGAGGTCTGCAGAGAAAACTAAACTATTGAGCATGTGCATGAGGCAATTTTTGAGCTTTCTAAGTTTATTACATGACTTAGTATGAGTGTTGTCAGATGAATAATTCCAGAATGTTGGTGCATGATTTGAGAATCTACTGTAATTTTTGTGGAAAGTTCTGTAAGTGAAAGGAAAAAGCAAACATGGATTTTAAAAAGTTTTAAATTATGTGTAAATTACATAAATATTTTACAGTTTCAGGCACTCCCATCATCCCAATTTTTATTCCAATGAATTGGGAATGTGCTTTTAGAATTCTTTGCCGTCAGATGTCTTTCTTGTTGTGTTTATGTTTTATTGTTTTTTTTTTTAAGTTGACCTCCCTGGCATTGTGACCTTGGAATGTGTGAGAAAAGTGGAAGAGAAACTCCCTTGGAAAGTCACAGAGGAAAGATTTTACAGCAGTAACAATGTTATGCAAGTCAGGCTACAAAACATGAAAATACTTTTGGAAAGCATTTAAGGGAGAAGAAAATAGTTACATGAGCATGGGAATAAAGTCAATCTGGTGTTCAGTGCTTGTACCCTCTGACTGATTCACGTGTTAACCAGGAGAAAGGACAGCAAGTGCATTGTGGAGACCTTGGGGACCTTGACCAAGACCTGGATCAGTGCTGGACCTTTCACTCTTGAGATGATCTAGGGGGAGAACTTACTGGAGCAGGAAAGAAAGGGAGGTTGGCCAAGATGTGTTTTGAACTACTTGAAAGAAGAGAGAAAGCAAAGTAGCAGCTAGCTCTAGGAGCTGCAAAGCAAAGGTGTGTGGAACTGCTTCAGAACAAAGAGCTCAGATGTAGCTATATGCCAAAAACTGCTAGGGAATAATTTAGTCCCTTGAACAACAACAACAACAACAACAACAACAAAACCTGAGACCACAGGCAAGAGGAAATACTTAAATCAATGAGGAAAGAAGATTATGTAAATGAGACAATCTGTGGGCCAATCATCTTCACTTTCAGACAGGAAATATCTTCCTTTGGAAGCTCACAGATGAAAACTTGATGTGAAAGTTTATTTTTATTCTAAAATTCTGCATTATCAGCATGCCATAAAGTGGATTATGTGTAATAACTGCTATTTCAAAATCAGACATGCATTCTTTTGAATAGGCTTTCATTTTAAAATGCATTCTCCTTTTTACAGAGAACGTTTGTGCTTATTGAAGAGAGGACAAAGCAAGATTTTGTGCTACAACTTATACATCTACTGGCATGTCAAGAAGGTCTTCTTTTTCTTCTTAAGATATTAAAAGTTTTGTGAAGAGCTATTCTAGTAGAAGGTTTCATGGTGTTTCAAGAAACATAAGATGCTTTAAAGAAGAAAATAGAAGGAGGTGTTTTACTTGGTAGTATAGTATGAGCTGGTTGTAATATCCTGGAAAAATTGTTCCTGGCAAGGAATGGTGAAGAGAAAACCCTTACTTCTTGTATACCAATTGGATAAAAGAAACATAAGTGTATTGATTACTATATCATGATACAGGTTGAAATAAATACATGCTTAAAGAAAATACTTGTTTTTACAAAACTAAATTATTTTTCTCTGGAAAATTGTTTCTTCAGGCATTCCAACATTGTCTAGTCATGTCTAGTTCCCAAAGCAAAAAAAAAGCCCTTAGGCTGTTTACAATAAGGTTTTTACTCTGACCAATACTTGTGCTGTCTTAGCTTCTGATCGGCTTATGTTGAAGTATGTGTTTCCATTATAATCAGTTTCGTTTGATATCTCTCGCTTAAATTCTCAAACACAATTTTCTAGTTCTCCTTTTAAAGATACTAATGTTTTCATCAGTAATGTCAAGTTCTAAGTAAAAATCAATAAGATTTTTTCTTGTCTTACTTCTGAAATCAAGACTCTTCCAATCTCAAATTACTCACATTCATACTGTGTGCAATAAATTAAGTTTTCTGCTCATAATGAGCGATTATTGTGATAAATATCAAACATGACTTTGAATGAAATGCAGAGCCACGCAATCCATACTTAGTAGGAGATACCATCTTGAATAACGTCAGCATCATTTTTGAAGCTAAGAAAGAAATGATAATTTGGAACAGAAATAGCTAGTTAGGAAAAAACCAAACCCTTGCCAAACAAGAAAAGCCCCAAGAATGGCTCCTCTCAGTGTTATCTCGAACAGTAAAATCTGTTTGTTTAAGGACCTATTAATCATAGCATGAAATGCTGCCCAATTTACATAACTGAGCAACAGAATATAAAATCTGACAGAGGAAAGTGAACATTAATTAGGCAGCTCTTGTAAGTGACAATGAGCTTCCCTGTTCTCCTTGAATTTTTTAGTACATAGCCGGTAATTTCACACAGAATTTGGAATGTCTTGCAGGAGTTAACTGGCACTTGTGTCTTTGTTTCTTATCTCTGATATGCCCTTAATAATGCATGTTGCAGGGGACACAGTTCATCTTTGCCAGGCCCCGCAGGTGAGCACTGGGAAGCTCTTCTCCCTTCAAAGCTGGAGGTTGCAGCTGTCTGAAGCCTGGCATGTGGCTGTGATGATTTAAAGCCCACACTGCCAGCAGCAAAACTGGCAGTCCCAGTCCCTCAGAGACTGGCCCCTTTCCCAGGGTCTCTGCTGGGTGTGTGTGTGCTTCCAGAGCACTGACTGCACCTGGCACAGGGATGGGAGCACGGTGCTCTTCACTCTCCTGCAGCCTCCTCAGGTTGTGTTTGCTGCCTTTCATCTCAAACATGATGTTGTTTGAACAACCCCTGGCATTGCAATGGTTCCTGTACATGCCCCTTGGCACCTCAAGGTAACAGCAGGGGCATGACCTTGATCTGTGCCCTCCACAGGGACTCAGCCCCAGCCACGGCAGTGACTGGGAGCACTGTGACACTGGTAAAGGAAATTTGCACAGATATTAGTTCATATTTTCATTATGTTTTGTCTTTAATTAGGGCAATTCATCTTCAGAATTCTCTTAAGTTGAACAATAACATATTTTCATTGTATTTCCTTTGAAGACATTGGAATTAGTGTATCCAGTTATCAAAGAGATGATTAGGAGCAAATAAACTTACAATTTGACTTCTGGCTGAGGCAAACCTGGCTGCATTGTTCACAGTTCGTTACTGTTCAGAAGGTTATCTTGGCAATCAAAAAGGTGAAAGATTGTTCTCTTTTGTTGTGAAATGAAGGGTTTAGATTCTTTGGATCTTGTGTTACTGATAACGTGGCAGAAAAAAAAAATTTTTTAACAGAAAATGTAACATGCTGCCAATTTGTTTTAGGTCAGCACAAATAATTTGTCTCCACCACCACCAATATAAATATTAATGCAGGGACTGGAACTTGAGTTTTTACTGCCAATTTCTGGCTCTTTTAGACTGGTATTTAAGATAATTTTTAGCTTTCACTATGGTTCACTACTACCATCGGTAGGAAACTACTCTAAAAGCAGTAGTTCTGGGTTACAAATTGCTCAGCCAGAAAGTTAATATTTATTCTAAAGATTAATAATTGGAAAGCTTTTGTACGAGAGAAAGGACCCCAAAACTATTTCTCTTCACTGGTAGCTGGATTATATTATTATTTTATGAAATTAATATTGTAAATATTAGAAATAATTATAAGCATTTGCATTCCATATATAGTTCCATGTCTAATACTTGGATTTTAGCTTTGCGTTAAAACACACTGTCTAGAAATTGATCCTCTCTGTCAGGAGCAGGTAACATTTTTTTGAGCAACTAATAATTTAAAGTTTTCAATTGATTCTAAAAATGTCAGTAACAGATGTTCTGTCCCCAGAATTACAGTATTTACATCAAGGCCACAATATACTCCTTGCTTGGGCAGATGTAGTGACATGAGAGATATTTTATTAATCAACCATTTACTTAAAGTAAACCCATCCTTACACCCTTTTTGTATGACCCTTTGAAAGAAATCTGGAGACCAATATGAATCACAGATTGTTGTGTGACTTTGATGGAGAACTTAAAGGGTCCCTAAATCAAAATACTGTGCAAGCATATAATAAACCTTCAGCATGAAGGTTTCTGGATAAAGTATCTATATCACTTTGAACAATGTAAATATTTTGCAAAAATACTAATTTACATTTATTCTTTAGTATATTTTCTTTATTTTATTTCTTTAGTATCACCAGTGTAACAGGTGCTTTCAAATGCTCTGGGACCAAATGATGAAGCAGATATTAAATGAGGTATGCAGAAATATTGTTTCTCAGTAAGTTGTCCCAAGCAACTGGTAAGGCGAACATGGATTAAAACCCACAATAGCAAGGAGCAGATGCAAACTGCTGGGAATGCAGATGTTTGTACATGTCTGGAAAAGGTTTGATTTCTGCCGAAATTCTCTTTACTGCTTAGTCATTGCCCAGAACTGTCGTATTTGCTGTACAGAGCAAAGAAAACAATAAAATCTGGAAAAAAATACAGTCTTACAGTTGAAGGGGAAAGAAAAAGGTGTGAAAAAATGAGCCAGCTGGTTGAGGTGTCCCAAAACTGGTTCCATGTTTATGGCACAGTCAATTGTTTGTCTGTAGCTGGCCTGTAAATCAGTGAAAGATGTCTAAATAAATGCTAGGACAAATTTATCTCCCCCTGTCCCCTTTCATTTACTCTCTTTCTGTGGCAATAATATATAAGATCTAAGTATATTTCTTATACCTGTAATTAGCACCATCATTTTCCTTAAATAGAACCACCACCACTGCCCCAACCTCCCCCCAAACTGTTCATTTTTGTATGCAAATTCTCACATAGCCCAGAAAAATGTCCTTGGAGCTAAATATAATGGAAGTTCACTGTCCTGCCAACTGGCAGTACTTGAGGAATCTGCCTTTGGGGTGGATAATAACAAATCCTATGCAAAAATCACATCACCCTTGTATGTATCAAAGCTATTCAACACTGAGCATCACTAACACTGACTACCCCAGGCAGGAAAGTGCACAGTGGGTATTAACTAACAAAGAGAGTGTTTGTCATCTCTTGTGCAGAGAGACTGCAGGAGCTCGGCCTGTTCAGTTTAGGGAAGAGAAGACTGAGAGGGGACCTCATTAATGCATATAAATATCTCAAAGGTAGGTGCCAAGAGGATGGTGGCAGACTCTTTCCAGTGGTGCCCAGCAACAGGACAAGGGGCAATGGCCATAAACTAAAACACAAGAAGTTTCACCTCTACATGAGGAGAATCTTCTTTACATTGAGGCATTGCATTGAGGCATTGGAACAGGCTGCCCAGGGAGGTCATGGAGTCTCTCTCTCTGGAGTCATTCCCCACCCACCTGATTGCATTCCTATGTCACCTGCTCTTATGACCCTGCCATGGCAGGGGGGTTGGACTGGTTGATCTGCAGAGGTCCCTTCCAACCCTAACAATTCTGTGATTCTGTGATCAGATGTCTGCTCACTGCTGGATGAAATACCATGAATATGGACAAGGTGGGGAGATCTTGCTGTCTCAGAAGCCTCTCTCTCAAGAGCCAGGGAACATATCTTGTGTACATGATGTTTCCAGATGGTACAAGCGATGTAAAAAGTAAGGTAATTTTTTAGGCCAAGTTATTTTCTGTTTGGTTTTGATACATGGAGGGCATACAGCATTGCAGGCAGAGTCTCTGCAGATCTCTGTTGCTACAATGTGGAGATTTAAGCTGTGTACTTGACCTATGTAGTTCTTCCTTCACACTCTGTTTCTGGTTAGTAAGTGAAGCATCATTTCCATTTTGCACTGGACAGATCCTGCAGCAAATGTGGAAGCAGTGGGGAGCTGAAGAGGGCATAGGGGCCATCAGTTGCAGAAACACCTGTCAGTAAAGTGGAACTCATCAACCTTTCTGCTGGGATGCCAACAGGTTTCATGGCTACATCCTGAGTCCCCAGAAACCATCCCAGGGGTGAAGCTGTAGGAACCTGTCTGCCAGGTGCCATTCTGGCTCTGCTCAGATGGACACCCCTTCCAACACACACATCATCTCCTGGAAAGCTGGGAAAAGAAAGGGGCCAGAAGGAAACTTTTAAGAGGGCCAGTTTTGTCTCTGTTGGTGTATAAGAGAAATGATGAAGATATTTTGTTTGCATATATCAGAAAGGGAACAACAAGATATATTTGAGAGGAGTGTAAGGAAGAGTTTACACACGTGATACACGAGTATCACAAGTGCTTACACATGTGATAGTTTGGAAGCCTTCCAGGGATGGATATTGCCTCTTGACCAGTTGCTCATCTTTCCCTTCTACCCTCCAAATGTCTTTACAGTTTTGACCTCTATAAATCACTGGAACAGCTAAGTTCTTCAGGTGACATTTGAATCATGCTAACATCAGTTAAAATTCATTGTCAGATACTTTTACCACACAACCAAGATTGAACCTTTCCTATACCATTAATGGTTTTCTACCATTTCCTTTCTACCACTCCTTTCTTTCACCACATTTCAGCCCCAAAATCATCACTGCTGCAGTTCTTTGTATCTTTGCTGTCTGAAGATGTGCAGGGCTGCATGCCATATCCAGGAAATGTCACACTGTGAATTTATCCAGGGGCCCAAGGAAAGAACACTCTCCCTGTGTCTTTCCTGAGAATTCTAAATGCTTCATTTGCCTCTTTGACTGCTGCAGGGCATTGAACTGACATTTTTTAAAAAGTCTGTCCTCAGCAACTTTAAGATCTCTTTCCTGAGTATATACAACAAAGCAAGTTTTAACAATAGAGAAAAGAAAACAGAAATAGTTTATTGAAAGCATCACTACTGTGAATGACCAGTAAAAGTATGCAAAGAAGCTAAACGTGTTCCCACAGTATTTGCATCTGCAGCTATTTGCAGTTTTGCCACAGAATATCTCCTGATCGATCTTTTTTTCTTTTGAATACTTTTTTCCCTTTTGTTTTTTTGCTACCCTTGGGGACAGCTTGTTCCCACTGGCTGATGAAACCATGGAAGAAGTCTGTCTCATGCCTTTTGTCCAGTCTGGATGTTCCTTATCTGGGCAAGACCAAGAGCTGTCACCCACCCTGCCACTGAAATCCCATAATACTGTCTCTCTGTGAGTAAATGAGGGCAGCAGAGGGATGAGGGGAGAGTCACAGTAGGATCCTTCCTTCCTTCCTTCCTTCCTTCCTTCCTTCCTTCCTTCCTTCCTTCCTTCC
>VXAX01003394.1:1814735-1848825 GCA_013399835.1 Leptocoma aspasia
CCTTCCTGCCTGCCTGCCTTCCTGCCTGCCTTCCTGCCTGCCTTCCTTCCTGCCTCCCTGCCTGCCTGCCTGCCTGCCTCCCTGCCTCCCTGCCTCCCTGCCTCCTTCCCTGCCTGCCTGCCTGCCTGCCTGCCTGCCTGCCATCTGCCACCAAACTGGCTTTTTTTCATACTCCTGAGACTTCCAGCTCCTGCATCTCATCAGTGCGGGGCAGCTGTGTTCTCTGGTGACATAGGAGTGTCACTTTGTCTGGGTTGCCTCACCTGCTGTCACCAGTACCTGCTGTCTTCAGCCTTCTCATGCCCATACAATGTCTGTGCCTCTTGCAAAGCTTGGCTGGCATCAGAGCCATGTGCCTATGTAAGCTGGTTTCACTCTCACTCCAGTATGAAGACTAAAGATCCTCATGCAGAGGTGTTAGAGCAGGAATTAGATCCTCCCTAGATACCTTGTCCTTTCTGCCCCAGACTGTCCCATCTTACTGGAAATAATAAAAGCGGCTGATTGTTGTACGAGGGGTCACCAATTGTTACACAAGTGATTTGGGGGACAGACGAGGACGACACATTGACTTCATGATGCACTCCATGATGCAGAAGGCATAAAAGCATTTATTAATAGAAAATCACACTCTTATAGAAAGGATCATGAACCTAAGACCTGCTCAGTCTTTAGGAGACTTCTCTTGCACTATTGGCCAGGAAGGGAACAACTCCTACTTGTAAACATCCCGGACAACAGCAGGTGCAAGGGATAAGATAATAATTGTTTTAATTCTTTTCTCTAAGTTTCCCAGGCCAAGCCTGGGAGAAGCTATGTCTCTCAGAGTGAGAATAGCGACAGCTGATGAATAAATCCTAAATTCATTGACTGTGTCTGTGGGTCTAAGCATGCACCAGCCAGCATGCACAAAGCTCTGGGCTCCAAGGGCTACTCAGACAAAGGGTCTGTCGGCTACCACCTGTGCATTGAAATCAGGTCATGAGAAACAAGCAGTAAGGAAGAAAAGTCTGGTTCATACCCAGACTTTTGGCTTGCCCCAATATGAAGATGAGATGTGGGGCAGTGTGTATATCCAGGTTATAAGGTCACCCCAAGTTCCTATCAAGTCTTTTTTCATTGTCTACTAATAGTATACCATGATTTGATTTCCTTATGTGTATCATCATTTAAAAGGATTGTAACTAAAGCAGCTGTGCACCAGCATTCATAGAGCCATCTGTGCGAATGGAGCAGTTCCCACCTGTCCTCTGCTTCCCCAGGCAGCAGAAGTGCTTTCCCCATGAGCTTCAGCATCAATATGTTGCTGTAAAAGGAACTTAGGTATAATTGCCATAATTAATAATAGTGTTTCAACTGACTTTGCAAATATGCACTAGTTCTGCCCCACAGTTCTCCAGAGGTGGATGGAGGGAGAGAAATACATAAGTTTATTTGTAATATATACCTGGGTATCTAACACAACTATAAGCCCAGGTACTTAGCAGCACTTAGCATTTTCTGGGTTTGGATTTTTGTTTTGACACCTGCATTATTAAATAATGCCTCAACATAGATTGAAGGTGGCTAACATAAGAGGCACACAGTTCAAGCCTGCTGGCTAGACTCATACAATGTTTTCCTGTGACATATGTAGGGAATCCCCACCCCAAAAGGCATCATAGCCTTGATCCTGTCTAAGCAATTCCTGCAAGGTGAGGAACAGATGCACAATCCTCCTCAAAAATATGGGTACACAGGAAAGGTGACATACACTGCATTGCATCCCTGAGAACAGTCTGTCATCAGAAATGCTGGGCCTTGCTTTACTGGCACAAATATGGACTTTGTGCTCTGAAAGCAAACAAAGTACTTTGTGAGGCACGTGACATGCCAAAACCTGCTGCTTCTGCTGGCTTGGATGATGCTACTTAGAGCTGAACCACTTGGCCTTCCTTTTGCCTTCTCTCTTCTGCTACTGCTACCACTTAAGTGAAGATGCTGCCTGCTGGGTCTGAAACTGATTTGTGCTCTCATGGAAGAAGAAGTATACTGCAGTGTACAGATGAAAAACTCCAAAAAGCAGTCTGAAACTAAAGGTTGATTTTTGATTAACTGTAACATCTTTGTCCTGAGTGCTATTAGAAATAAACATGTCCATCTTCCTAGCAGGACATGAGACACAGGCATAAGACACTGCTCTAGAACTCAGAAGTTTGGCTTTATTTAGATAAATGCCTCCCACTGAAACCAGTGGGAATAAATTTTATAAATATCATGGGAGATCAGGGCCATTGAGGCAAGGCAATATTAAGAAATAATCCAGTGAATCTTTAAAACCATTTTCTATTAGAGTTAAGCTGTAACTAATGCTCCATTACAATTGCATACTGGAGTCCTTGGAGATTTCTTAAGTACCCACTTCAGGGAAGAGCTGCTTTATTCCAGTATGCAGTGAGTATTTGGGCAGTCCTTGCCTTTGTCCCTGGAATCTTGAGTGAGTCTTATGTCTCTGTTCCTACCTACAAAGTGGGAAAAAGTGCCATAGAATAAGGCACTTGGGAGTGTTCAGACACTGTGATGATTATGACAATGAGGAAGGGACATTTTAAGCATCTGGATAAATCAGAGCTAGATGCTAAAGGAGGGCAAGGATGACATTTGAGCCAGGTGCTTTTTGCATAGCAGCTCTTTCCATTAACCACTCCTTCAGGGCTAAAACTTTAGTTCAGTAATTTTTGTTGCCTCCTATTGACATTTTTGCCAAGTTTACTGCCCTGTTTCTGAGGAAATAAATGAGACTGAGGTATAAAAATTTTAACTCAAGGCCACTCAATGTATTGACAGATTTCTTTATACTGGGTACAAATTAACACCTCTTTCCAAAACACCTTGTATTTCCAGTTACTGCCGGGAACTGCTTTTCAGTTTATTAATTTCTGAGATTCAAGCCAGGTTGGGGGTAGAGACAGAAAGAGGGAGCATATAGATTTTTAACTGAACTACCTTGTCTATTAATCTGGGATGTCTGCTTACAACATTAGCTATTTTGTGCAGAACTGGGGGAAATATTATCCCAGGTCTTATCATACCTACAGACATATTAGGAATCTTGAAGTTTCACACCCGAGAGCACAACTCATTCAGCTGACTCCCACCTCTTCCAGTGCACAAGCTGATGTGTGAGCATCATGCCTTGAGCAGAAAGACTATTACAAGCTTTGTGTATGGACCATGTGCCTGAATACTGCCACTCCCCCACAGCTCCACTGGATTTCAGCTTGACCATCTCTCCCAGACAATGCCTCTGTCCTTAGTGCTGATTTCCTGATCTCATCTAGTGTCTGCCTTAGGTTTGCAAAACATGGGCACAGGGAGCCAAGCTGAAGGTTTCATGCTGTCTCTGCTTATGCACTGAGGCCTTTTCTGAAGTGTGCTCCTGTATAAAAACAGGAATTCAAAACAAGCGTTGCGAGCCATGTTCCAGCCTGCAAGCCTGGGCCTGCTGATACAGGCTGCTATTTGGCTAGGAGCACTCATCAATCAGGCTTCAGGAGTGGACAGAAAGCATTTACAGCCAGCAGCCTGAGCCATGAAATCTAAAACTCAGCAAGAGCTGCTTATAAATAGTATGAAACAAAGTAGTGAAAATTAATCTTGTGTATCTGCAGGGCTTTTTAGGTTAGATCTTTTTTCAAGATGGAAAACAAAGGTCTATTTCTGCAGCAGTCATGAGGGTTTTTCACTTTGAATTATCAAAGTTATTTCAGAAGAAAAAAAGATGAAAGGTTACAAAAAAAAAAAAAAAAGATCACTCCTGCCTTCTCTTCTTTCTCCTTGCTATGGCCTAGGTTCAATCATGGCAGCACAAAGCGTTGATGTGACATTTGGCACAACTAAGTTGATGAAGAATCTTGGAATCTTAGAGAGTCATAGAATCAGACAATGGCTTTGTTGAAAGGAATATTAAAGATCATCTAGCTCCAGCCCCCTGCCATGGGCAGGGACACCTTCCATTAGACCAAGATTTTTGGACCAAGAACCATGTCCAACCTGGTCTTGAACATCGCCAGAGATGGGGCAGCAACACCTTCTCTGGGCAACCTGTTCCAGCATCTCACCACCCTCACAGTAAAGAATTTATTCCTAATATCTAATCTAAGCCTATTCTTCTTCACCTTAAAACCATTTTTCCGTGTCCTATCCACTCCATGCTGTTGTGAAAAGTCCAGTACTCTTGAAGTCCATTTAGGTACTGGAAAATGCTATGAAGCCTCCTGGAGCTTTCTCTTTCCTAGGCTGGACAACCTCAGCAAGGGCAAGTGAGCACTGAGGTGGTGGTGGGTGTGTGAGCTGCATCCTAAAGAACACCAGTCACTGATGATGCAAATTCTTCTTCTGATAGTAGTTGATCCAGTTTGGTGCTCCTGCCCATTTCTCCTCCCTCCTCTGAAAAGGTTGGTACCCCCACCTCTGTGCTGGACCAATGAGCTCTTTGTGTAGTTGCCATCCAATCATGCCAGTGGAAACCTGGATGGAGAGCAGGACCTCCTGATCTAGTGGGGAAAGAGGAGCATCTTAAACCTAGAAAAGTGAGTCACCCCCTTGGTCATTAAAATGTTGATGGACAGTTTGCTTCCCATGCAGCAGCACTACTTATTACTGGGAGGGAGCAGCTAATGAAACTGGCCTTGCTTGCATGAGCAGGGAGTAATGTCAAGACCTGTGATCCATCCACAGGAAGTTTTTCAGCTTTTCCATAGCATGTTCAAAAGCACGAAGACAGGGACATCAGCTGTGTAGGAATCTGGCCAGGTAGCAGACAGACTGGTGATAACAGTGCTCAGGAAACAGAGTGCAGCATGGCAGCACTTGTCTGAGGACCCTCCAGGAATCTCAGCAGGATGGGTCTTATAGGGAGTGTCAGCAAAAGGAAGATTATGTCCCTCAAAAATAATTGACGTTTTTCTGATATCTTCCAAGTGAATTTCAGATGCAGCTCTATGCTATTATTAAACATGAAATAGGTACTAATGCAAAGGGAGGAGGAAGCAGCTCTATGCACGGGTACTCTGCCAGCATTTTCTAACTGTTTGAAATCTTTTAAGCTCAGTGTCTGATGCTGGCTGTGTCCAGGAGAGAGAGGTAAAGAGGGTGTAGAGAAAATAATTGCTGAAATGTGTATATTACTCTAAAAAGAAACAGCAATCAAAGAGTAAAGGGGCACATTTGAAAGAAAATAGACTCAGCTAGCCGTTCCAACCCCCCTCCTGTCCTTAGAGGATTTTGATTAGGCTTCTGCCTGACAAGCCTGAAGGAAGGACCTCAGTTCCTCATCTCAGCCTTATGGATTTGTGCCAGATTTCTGGTCACATTTATACAGACTTGTCCTCAGCAGAATAGAAAAATGTCCTATTTTTAGCAAACTCAAAGATCTAGCATATGGCCTGCAGTCTATCATCCTGAGCCCTGGATGCTACGTTGCATAAAAGGAGCAGGGTTATTCGGGATCACTGCCTGGATGGGAAGACCTCCAAGGACAATCTCAGTGGTGTCGGTGTTTCAGGAGGTGATATTCTTTCTTCTGAGTCCATGAGTCATCTTGCTTAATGTCACTAAATTCTTTCATGTGAAGCAAAAGTCATGAACCTCACTACTTTTGGCCAAGTTTCAAGTTTTACAGCATCTACAATAATTTTTCAGAAGGGTGACTCTGCCTCCTGAGATAATGGTACGTTATGGCTATCCCTCCTAAAAAGCTATCTATGCAGTTCATGGATTTCTTTTGAAAATCTGGTCTCTGACTTTGTATTTTGTTGTGAATTCTTTGGCCAGCCTGACTCTGAAGGATATGACATGTTGTAGAAAAAACAGTGAGGTGGACCATAAAATGATCTGTGTTTATAAATTATTTAGCAAGATCTACCCTGATATCTTTGCCATTTTCTCTTTTCTTGAATTTGTTACCCAGAAAACAAGGGCACTGAAAATCCATTGGTTATTACCACCAGGAAATTTGAACATTATTATGCAGAAGAAAGGGAAAAATGTATTTTGACCTAATTGCTCATCTATGTGGATCTAACAGAGCACATCCATGATGTGGATATTAGGTAATGCCTGTAGATGGCATTGCTGTGGCCTGTTCAAGCCCTAAGTAAAGGGTGAGGCATGGATGGACTGAAGGGCTCAGCTCTGATCTAGATGCCTTCTTCAACCTGAATGTTTTTCTCTGTGCAGACCAAAAAGTCCAAGATTCATCAGCTCACAATGGTTGGATGTGAAACAAGGCCAGTAATTTCACCTAATCCATAATCCATAGACTTTCTGGATTGCATCTGTTTGCTCAGGATAATGTCTGTTGTGTAGATGCAGCTGCAAGTTTGTTATTTGGGGCCTCCTTCTTTAGATGTAGGTGAGACTCTGGCTCATCTCAGGTCATCTTGTCCTAAAATTCATGTATTCCTAAAACAGCCATTATATGAATTTTTCTCTGGGTGTAATCACTGATTATCAAAATAGTCTGTCATGACTAGCTCGGGTTAAAATATCTTGTAAAAAGGTCTTGATATTTTCAGTGAAAATTACAAGATTAGATGAGGTAAATAGAATTTTTTTCCATATAAGTCTTTCGAACTCTGAGGTTGGAGGCATCTTGAGGTATTTATGAGCAAAATCTTCCCAAGTATTACCTAATTTGGAGAGAATTATTATGATAAATTGATATTATTAAATGTTTGTTAAGAATTTCTTCTCTCCTAAGAGGAAGGTGAGTAAAGCAGAGTACATTTTTTTCTCTTTCCTTTCTTGTAAGGGAAAGAAGCATCCCTGTTTACTCCCAATAAATGTCTTAACAAAATTCTTTCATCTGCATACTATAATATCCCCTAACTACTGTGTGGGGTGAAATCACCTTAACAAAAATAACATAAAATTTCACTTTTTCCACAAGCTGCATAATGGCATTTCTTTCACCTTTTGTTTGGTCTCTCCTGCATAGAAACTCTAGGTTTCGAAAAATGCTGTGGCTTTTTTGTTTGGGGTGTTTTTGCTGTTTGTTTTGGTCTGTTTGTTTGTTTTCATTAGAAGGGGTTTTAAAATTTCTTTGAGGGTTCTGGGAAATTTTATATTTGTCTTCTTCATTTGCTTCACAGACACATGCAAGCCTGTTGCATCTACGATTTTCCTGCTCACACAAACTCACACAAATAGTTTGATCTGTTCAGTCCCTACCAGGTTTATTTCCATCCATTCTGAAAGGCTTCTACCTCACCTGTGTCAGTACTCTCACAACTAAAATGCCTAGCACTATGTGTCAAAATAACCCTAATCCAATTTTTACTCTCCCTAACATGCTGAGTTAGAATTTTATGTTGATGCAGGAGCTTTTATTAAAGCACCTATGTCACCCCTGCAACACAGATCAAGGGAAAGTCTGGAAGTGGGAAACTTAGACCTCTTTTGTCCTCATTTTTAAGCTTCACAGGGAGGCTTATGCATTGGCTGTATTTACACTGACAGTGAGACACTGACCTAAATCTGCCACCTGTATTTACAGTATGTACTGTGCACCCTGCTGGTGCTACAAATGCACAGCTTCAGTTGACTCCAGAAGCTGTCCAGCCCCATCTGGGAAGTTCTGCTGAGGCCTGTCTGTGCCTACGTTGTGTTCAGAACATCCTTGAAAACCGTGGGCTGTGGGCAGTTGCCATCAGCAAACACCAACTCTGCCTCTCCTGCTCCTGATTTTCTTCACTTTTGCACCTGGCATCTTGTCCCTACTGCCCAGTCTTAGAAACAAGCCCAGAAGATACAAAACCACTGGACCTGGCACAATGGAGATTATTGCAATCAAACATGTTATGAATGAGGGAAGAGTGACTTACCAGTTTGATCTTGGGCAAGGACAATTCTCAAATTTGGTCTGAAACAGGTAGACCAATAGATCAGTAGACCTCCCTGTAAGACAATCTCCATAGGCTTTCAAGCCTTAACCTCTCTATCAGAGAGGCTTCACTCTCTGCTTAACATCAGGGGTGTATACCGAGAATTTGTAATCACAAAGATGTGGCAAGTCTTAAAGGTGGAGATACTCCTAAACACCTGAGTTAGCCTCAAGTGAGACGTGCCAAAATGCAGAAAGAGTTCCAGTCAAAGCACCTCACAGTGACCATGTCTGCTCTGAGCTTTGTTGTTAAGGCCTCCCTGTTATCTGGAGCATTTTTAGACTTCTGCATTGCAAACTCTACCCTCATTCTCAGTTCCCCTAGTGCCCTGATGCTTTCTTTCAGCAACAGCAAATGCCATTTTCTTCCTTCTTTTGTCTGGGTCTTCAGCAAACTCTCATTATCCCTCCTTGCTTTTCCACAAACCTTGAAAGGCAACTGGGTGGCGAGCAGTTATTGTAGATGCCCGTCATGGGGCCCCTGGGTTCTGCCAGCTATTCCTGCACCCCTTTGATGTTGCTGAAGTCTAATTCCTCATGCAAGGGGGGTCCACTCCCAGAGCACATTGTGCATCCCAGAGAGAACAAGCTCTGATTGTGCTGCCAGTCAAAGCACAGCAGAGTGCTGCTGGGGCTGATAATGGGAGACACAAAGGTGGCTGAGATCACACACTAAGGAGGGGAGGGAGAGAAAGCCAGACAAACTTTATTGGAGTTCAGTGGCTGAGAAGAATAGCCAGGCTCAATTGGAAGATGGTGGAACAGAAAAGGAATTTCCACAGAGGTGGTGGAAAAGAAAAGGGATGGTGTTTTATCAGTTCAGTAAAGGGCTGGGATTTTTCTTTGAGCATTGACAGACCTTCTGTTTTTTGAGCTGGTTCTTTGGCTTCTAGCCATTTATGGTACAAGGAAAACTACTACTTGCAGTGCTTTTGAGGCAGAGAGAGCATGTTAAAATACTGGCTTTTTAGAATTACAAGATTATTTCACTATGGGTAAAATCTTAAGAATTTCTCTCTTTCTTTTTTCCTTTCTTCCTTCACCTTCCTCCTCCTCCCTCCCTTTCTAAGGTAACCAGCTAAAAATCAAACAACTTTTTTTCTCCCATTTTAGAAAATGTTTCCAGCTGGGGAAAGGCCTTTGAACTGGGGCAAGGCCACCAGCTATTAGAGGGACAGAGTGGAATAAGGATTATGAAAAGGCTACTGGTGAGTGGAAGGACTTATATTTAGAAACAAAATGGGATGAGAAATTCCTTGAAAACTAGATTTTTAAAAATAAATTTAGTAGACTTTTCCTAGCTTTTTGTTGTCATTTATTCCATGCTGTGTATCCATTACATCATGTATTTTTGTGTAATTTTATACCACCAGCCAGGTGTGCTGTGAATAGCTATGCTGTGTTTCAGGTCCATTGAATTTACCCAACAATAAGGATGTGGCAGCATACATCCTTATTACATACATCGTATCGTGCAATTAAATGAAATCCCAGCTGTAAAACAACATTTCAGATTTAAAGCTCTGCTTTTTGGAGGTTGACAGGATTTGAGATTCTCTTCTTATTAGCATTCAATAGGACTGAAAATGAGACAGTTACAATCAAGCACATATAAAGAGGATGAGAAAAATTGAGTGTAGGCCCTCTTCAATATAACAAACTTATTTTGCTAAAATGATAAAATGAAGCAGAGTTTAAAAGGAAGATGATAAAGAGTTGGAGATGACAACAACATGTAGAAAAAAAATAAGTTTCTTATTCTCAGTTCTTTCCTTAGCTGTTTTCAGGATGCTCTTATGATCACCCCACAAGTCTGAACTGTCTAGGTCCTTGGAATAGCATCCTTAGTCTGCCTTCCTGCCCCCTAGGTCTGAACACAAGCAGGGGAGATACCAATGTCAATAGGCATCTCTAACAATGATGTGCAGTATAGAGTTCAAAAGGATGAATAATCAATTTTATTCCAGTTTGTGGTTTATATTATATGTTATACCCCTTTCTCTCCCTTCACAGGCTTTTCTTTGTAATATGAGTCTTGTTCTTAAGACTCACTCCAGCTCAGTGTTTGGAAATCACCTACCACAGTTAAAGGAATGGGGCAATATGAATAATAAATTTTGTAGATATGAAAGGATATGCTGAATAAATGCATTTACATTTTCTCTCTTTGCATATACTTTCTTTACACTATGTGTTTCAGACTGATCAAATATTATAACAGAAATAATTTGATAACTTATTCCATAAAAAGAGAACATATTAATATATAGAATATTATTCCTTTATCATATCAATTCACTTTTTAAACTACATTTGAATCACACTATGAATTTTGGCATTGAATTTTCTAGCATTTGCCAGATGACTAATCAGGTCCAAATCTCTTTATTGCAACAAACTTGTGGAGGAATGATCTGTAATACCATGGCAGAAGTAGTTTGTGACCAAATAGTTCATTTGCATACAACCATTTCAGTTTTGACATTTGGCACCTCCTTGAATAGAAAGTTAACTTCCCTTATTCCTTTAAATATTGACCTGTGGCCTGTTCAATATTAAATAAATTGGCAGTTAGACTTCTTCCTCACCATTCCTCAATAATAAGCAGAATTCATCTTCTTTTAAATAATTCCTTTGGGATCTCTGCCACCTCCTTGTTGCCTTCAAGATCACTTTCTTTATAATCCAGTTGTTACTGGATATTATGGTTTTAACAATTGATATATTGGATGAGAAATAGCAGGCCTGCTTGAAGCGAAACAAAACAAAACAAACCAGCGAAAGAATGCATGAAAGCTCATATATGTAAGAATGTCACCAATTTTGATAGTGCCCCTTTGAAGTTTGACTGTTGCACTTTCAGTGTGATACTTCAATTTGTACCTGCACAGTGTCTGCTCTGACAGGTCAGCCCTCATGAGTTATGGTGAGCCAAATCTGAGATCAGTATCCAGTCACTTAATTCTGTGACTAGCAGTAAATATTACCTGTGAGCTACAGATGAATTAGGGGCACTATGGAGCTAATGTGAACTGGGATTTCTGAGGGATGTAATGTTGCACAGAGCAGCACCACTGATAAACACATTTTCATATTGTCCTTTTCAGCAAAGCACAAGTATTATAATTCTTTGGGCTTAGCTTCTCAAGCAAGTACTTCACCAAGCAGGTCTCCTCATGCTGGGGGTATACCAAAACTTAGGGAAAAAATGTAATTTATAAAAGAGTGACAATATTATGGGATTGTGTGGTTCTTATAAGAGATATAATGAAGGTGGTTGCCCCTGATTTGACCTCCAGCAAGAACTGCAAGCCAAGACAGCTGTGTGCCCCTTTGCTTCAAGACTTGCTATTGGAAGGGCAAATTCCAGCCTAATACCATTGGATATTGTTAGGATGGTTATTTGACCCCAACATGAAATGGTAAATAAATTATGCATTACTTCAACATGGGTTCGTGCTTTGTTCTAGTTCCAGGAGCTGTTATTTCTATCCCTTTACCTGGTTGACCGAAAGTCTTTCTCAAATGTATTTTCATGTAGCTACCTATTTTCATGAATGTGCTGATTTGGGCTGGGGCAGAGTTAATTTTCTTCACAGGGGCTGGTATAGAGTGATATTTTGGATTTGTGCTGGAAATGATTTTGAATTCAAGGGTGTTCTTATTGCTGTCAAGCAGTGCTTACACAGAGTCAAGGGCTTCTCTGTTCCTCACTCCACCAGAGAGGAGGCTGGGGATGCAAAGGAGCTGGGAGGGAACACAGCCAGGACAGCTGACCCCAACTGACCCAAGGGACATCCCACACCATATGGTGTCATGGTCAGCATAAAAAACTGAGGAGAAGGAGGAAGGAGGGGGACATTTGGAGTGATAATGTTTGCCTTCCAAGTCAGCCTTATGGGTTGTCACAGTGGAGATGGATGCGATGACAGGACACTCCACGTTCATGTGACAGCAGCCAACTTCCACTGAGTGCTGCTCTCCTTATCCAGGTTTGGAAGTCCACGTGCTTAGTCCTGATTGGCTGAATTAGTTGCCACCCGGCTAACTGGCCAGTGGCTGCCTGTGTCCCCAGAGGCCTAGAATGGTGGAGTTACATAACTGTGGTAGTTATATAATTAGTTATATTCAGTTATAAAATTATAATTAGGGTTATTTATAACTGTGAGGCCTAGGCCAGCTGTTAGCCACCACAATGGGTGATATAGCCCTGCTTTTCTGGGGGTGACTGAACACAGCCCGCCCATGGGAAGTGCTGAAAGAATTCCTTGTTTGGCTTTGCTGGCATGTATGGATTTTGCTTTACCTATCTGTCTTTATCTCAACCCAAAAATTTTCTCACTTTTATCCCTCTGATTCTGTTCTCCATCCCACTGAGGGAGCGAGTGAGTAACTGGTGGGTGACTTGCCAGATGAGGTTAAACCAGAACAGGACATGCAGGATGAAAGATCTCTTCTAATTTTAACCACTTAATCATAACCATAAAAGTTTCCACAAAACATTTTGGGAGCAGGAGACTGCCAGCTGCCATGCCCTAGTAAGGGTCTAATTATATACAACACAACTAATTACATTTCACTTAAACAAAACTCTCCATAAAACTTCTGTTTAAAAGTTTTTCTATATTGCTCCTCAAATCTGATTGCATTTCTGAAAGCATAATTTCCACACTACAGCCAAAATGTACTTTACGGGTGTGTGAGTTATCACTCACATATGCAGTTGTTAAGAAATCACTTGGAAGATTTATGGGAGGAAAAGCACATTGTGTCACACACACAAAAACATTATTTCTGGGTGAAATTATCACAGAACAAGGACAATAAACAACTACTTGGTTGTTACAGGCTATGTCAATAAGGTTAATATATCTCTGTATTATCACTGTATCTGAGCCTTTTTGTGGCAGGCAGCATGCAAACATGGTATAAACTCTGCTATGATCCCTGTGTCTGTAGAAAAGACAAGAATTCTTAATTTCTAGAGGGACTTGACTTTTTGATTTGGCCTTTACTTCAGCTCCTTCATAACAATGTTTTGTCATTTTTTGGCCCAAGTATTGTTCATATTCAAAGATGACCCTGTATATTGAGAATGCAAGTTATGATCCGTGTCAGTCTTTCCTGTAACAGCAAATGGGAAGCTCTTCCTTCCCCTGGGTGAGAGAAGTTGTCATGCACCAGAATCTAGAGAAAAATCCTGTCCTGACAGTCTTGGTCCCATGGGGAGGGATTATCCACACAACAGGTCTGCTGCCGTCAGCTAGACCATTCACAAGGACCATCTCCAAGGGTTAGTCTCAAAAAGTGTATCTTCCCACCCATAAAGTGATTTCTGCTGTTTATAGCTTCTGGGCAGAAAATAAGATCAGTAAAAAAAGACTGTTTTAATAAGGGAAGAATATGCTCTGCACTACTGCATGGCTCCCTTTCCAAGGACAAAATGCATTCATGGGAAAAAATTGTCTCCATCTTCTCTTTCTCAAGAGTTTCCAAATTTTTGGTGAGCGAAAGCAGAGGAATGAGTAACAAGTAATGAATTAAGAACTATTGATGCAGAAAGTATGAATATGTGAAACCCTCACACAGGCCTTTCCCTTCTGATTCTTAAGAATTCACCCTATTTTGAGCAGGAAATAGGACTTTTTTCAGTGTCATAGCCTGTTTTCATCTGGTCATGCCTCACATGTGAAATGAAAACTCTTATCCTTTTGCCTCTCTTTTCTCCCAAATGCTTCCATCCAAATGATGATTATCTCCTGAATTTGGTTAATACTTTCAATTTTTATTCCTTAAGGCAGTCAGCCACAAACTTCTCCCTTGAGGATCTTTGTAGTTAACTGAGCTCAGAAAATAATATTTTTGGTCAAAATGTTTGGGGTTTTTTCTGACAATATTGTTTTTGTTAACAACATCACCTTTGTTTAGTAATGCTATTAGCCTTTTGAAGATCAGTGGCTTTGTTTAGCCCTGCCTTGTGATGCCTCTTGACCATGATTCAGGAGCTGTTTGAGGACATGCCTACAGCTCAGTGACCTCACAGATTCCATATGACCAGACTCATCAGCAGTGCTTATTCATGTGAATGAAAGAGTGCAGGTCTCTGTGGTTGTAATTAGGACTCTGTTGAAGGATTCAGCTGAATGGGTTCTTCAGACTAATATAACTTGAGAAACATTAACTGACCAGCCTTGGCTATGGGTTTTCATGTTATTTTTTTCTTTCTACTAAAGGCAAAGCTTGATATTAATAACTGATTGCAGGAATAAAGAACAGTGTAGAACAATGCATCAAATGAGCCAGATGGAAAGACAAACTGGGAAACTTCCAATTAATTGAGTATTCTTTATCTGAGGTGTAATGCTGACCACAAACATGAAATGCTATAGCCTAAATGGAGTCATTTAAGGAAGAAACATATGCTCAGTTATCATTTAGACATTCAGGCATCTCATTACATTGCATCGATTCTTCCTTTGTCATAATACAGCAGAAAATTCTATTTGCAATAGAAAATCAATTTTCCTACTTATGGTCTGCTACAGACATTATCATGATTTGTTGTCAACATAAATTATCAAGAGGTGTTGCATTGTACAACATTATTTAACATATAACAATACTTCAGAGAAAATACAGGATCTTCTCATATCATTTACCTGTGTGTCCCTCTAAGGGAATTTCATTTGGTTGATTTATAATGGCAGAGGAAAGACACTAATTTTGTTGTTTTACCTTCAGGTTCATTAATTGGTGCCAGTTAACTCCCTGAATTAAATTTTAATGCTGGTTTTCCTTTATTTATGCCTTGCCAGATCATGCCAGATGCTGACCACATTTAGCTCTCACCTATATAAGGATTTAATCTGCTGACAATTTTATCTGGCAATATATTCCATTTGCTTTTCTGCTGGTAGATAATCTGTTAATAAAATATAATCCAAATACAATGAATAGTAACAAAATATAATCCAAATATAATTAATGATTAAAGCTGTCATTTGAAAGGCAAAAACATTTGGTCTTAAGAAAGGTGACTGTGCCAGCAATTCAGCCAAGTATTTGAATAGGTATTTAAGTACCATGAGACACAGCCTAGGAATGTGATGGAGTCCCCCTTAGTGAGGGCTTCTAAGATTGATTGTTGAATAACGCTGTGGGAATGATGACATTGAAGGAGCTGATATAAGCTGAAAGCAGAGAGCTTAACTAGATGATAATTTTGTTCAGCTGACATTCTCTATCATTCAGCTTTCTGTGTGAGTAAACTCCCGTGCAGAAAAAAAAACCAGGCAGTGTCTCAAAGAATTTGAATTGTCTGGCTTAGGAAAGCAAAGTGAAAAAAGTTTGCTGTGAATGAGCATTGTTTGATGGGATGCACCCAGGGCTGAACATGACCTCAAAAGAAGGTAACACCTGAAACTATTAATCCAGCAAGTGAGATAAAAGGATATTATGAATAGCTTGAATTGTTTACATTAACTAAAAAACAAAGGGAGAGGGAAAGTGTGTTTCAATCTTATGAGTAGTGTGTTTATTTGTTCACTAATGTCTGAAAAGCAGCAAGTCCTGAACAAATGAATGAGTTAAGGGTTCTTGCATAAAAGGTTATAAATCATATGAATTCTAATTTAATAGCAGAATAATACGAAGCTTTAATAAGGATTGATTCTTATTTGTTATAGCTGTTATCCAAACATAATAGTAAGATACCATCCTCAAGGAGACATCTGGAAAATAGTATGCACCACAATGGAATATTCATGGATCATGATAACATACAGTTCTGTTTGCTAATTTTTTATAGTGAAAACAGTAAAGCTATTTAAAAAACAAAGTCACAGCTGATGAGTTTCAATCGTTATTTCAGTTTCTTTTAATTAAAAGTTCAATAGACAAAAGCTTACAATAAGTTTATCTTCTAGACTAACAGAGCATAGCATTTCATTTTTTTGAAGTAACTCAGAGGACTGCAAAATGATAATAATTAAAAAGTTAAAAAATGAAACAAGTTTGTTTGGAGATGTTTGCATTCCGATCAATCCAAAATGATGAAGTATTTTGTATGTTTTCCATAGACCTTTAACCAAATACCTAATCACTGCTTAAACATAGCATCAACTCTGTTTTCATGATTTGCAGATGATTTTGCACTCTCTGCTCTGATCATGAAAGCTGTGTGGCATAAATCAGTATGTCTTCTCTACCACTAAAGAATATCAACCCAAAACTGCACAACTTAAACTGAGTGAAAATATGGGCCAGTGAAGAATTTCCAGTCTCCCAGGCAGAGAGCTTTTTTGTCTGTCATTTGTTGTTGGTCTCATGCGAAGGTGAGACTTGCGTGACAGCAAACAGCCACCAATAAAGGACAGGGCTCAAATTTGTTAGTGACTACACAGACTTCAAACACAAAAAGCAATCAAACCTCAACTGAAAATTAGTGGATTCAGACAGGACCAGACTGAGGATTGCAAGGGATTTTTGATTGAGCACTTGTCTAGCTCCATACGCTGTATAACATTTGTTGTCCTCATCACACATCATTTCCTTCCTCCTCATTCTTACTAGTAATACTAGTCTGGAGTTCAATAAAGTTAGAACTACTATCAATATACAGGTCTACAGTAGTATGAAGATTTTTTAAAGCATCAATTCTGTCTCTGTTTATCTTTATGCCTCCTTGACACCGTGAAAATCCATTATCCATATCAAGGGATATCAGGCTTCAGAAAGGTCACAGGACACACAGTGTGACAATTTTCCTTGTAAAATCAAATGTTCCAGAAGCTTATTTCTAGATTCATGAACACTTTTCATAACATCTTGGTGAATTGTGCTGACATCAGTGTCCATATTCAAAATAAATACAAAAATGTTGCTTTCAGTTACAGTTTTGGTCACTTTGTAAACAGATTATATAACTCACTTTGCAAACAGATTGTATAGCTATAGAAGGTAGGATTCACAGTATGACAGTGTGCCAAGCTGCATCCACACTGCCTGTGGTAGATTCCCAAATGTTATAGGCAGGAATTAGGCAACTATTTTTGGATACTTTTTCACCAAAAAAATGCCCATTTTCAGGGTGATCTAAACACTTCACAGATAATTTTGGAGGAGACTAGAATGAAGTGGGGAGGAGATGGAGAAGTGGAGAGTATATGTATTCACACAAATAATTCCCAGGGAACTGTGGTTATCAATAAAAATACATTTTTTCCCCTCCAAAACAGGGGGAAATTGCACTTAATCATTACTAAAAAAGGAAATTAAGCAAGTCTTAGCTTTGCACTTCTTTTTTTGCCTTATGGAATACATGGAGAAACCTAATTTAACTAATTTTTTAAAGTTAACTGGTAAATATTGAAGACAATTCATTTTTTATGGGCCAGACATTAAGACCTCACTGTAAATATTTTCACCACGCAAAATGCAAAAGCAGCTGGGGCTGAGGAACAAACCTGTGTTACATTTCAAATCCTGAATTGATTCTGTGCAGGATAATCTACATCTCTATCACCCAGTGATAATTTAATATCCTTCAGCAGACCTTTTTCCCTGCTGCCGGTGGAGCCATCACTACTTGCCTTGTTAATTATTTTCCTACCTTTAAACAGTGAAGGGAAGAAAAATGCCCAAATGAGCTGATGCTGGTGAAACCCTCTTACCTGCAGCAGACACAGTTGCTGGAATGTTTACTAAGACCCTCCATCCTTTCATGCCTGACAGGCTTAATGAGCCCAGTGGGTACAGCTCTCTCTGTGGCTTGAATGTCTCAGCAGCTTTTCAGGTAATGCTTCCTCCCTCCGAGTTTCAAGACATGAAAATATTAATTACTCATTCACAATATGAACAACCTGTTTTTATTTTATTTGTTGCAAATTTACCACCAAATCATTCTCTTTTTGTTGTCTTCTAATTTGTTGGGTTTTATTCTGGCAAAGGAAACAGTGGGTAAGCTGGCAAATTTGAAGATGACTCACAAGAACCAAGGATTGTTTTCATTTCGTTTTTTTCTCTCCACCATAAATATTTTTACCCTGTTCAGAAATCTGCTTCTTAGAAACACCTCCCCAGTTTCTCAGTCAGTACTGAAGGCACATACAACACACTCCACATTACAGATAATAATAATAGAAAGAAGTCTGTGACATTTCATCTACTTATTTTAGTGTCTGTGATGTAAAGCTCACTGATGACACCCAAGGTGTCTTGCAGAGGTAAGGTGATACTATTTGCTCATATTTTGAAGGAAATTTTTGCTGTCTTCCATTTAAATATTTACAGTGAGTGCATTCATCAGGACAGCTGCTTTCAATAAAGAAGCACAGCTGGAACTATGTGTTTGTGTGCTGGGTAATTAATTTTACATTTTACAGGCCATAATTTAGGAACAGAATGCTAATTTCAGTCTGAATTTTCTGGGGATTATGTTGCAGGGCACATGGTGTCCTTGACCAGCATTAGGCAGATAGTGAACAGATCACTTAGAAATGCAGTTTTAGGATTTCAGACTAAAAGAAGGAAGATATTTACCCCTCAGGTTTCCTTGAGAGAAAGTTAACTCAAGGTACCTCAATAACTTCTCTTCAAATAATAAAGTTATATCCCTGTTCTAGACTATATCTGCCAAAATTAACCAGTCAGACCAGGGAGAAAGATTGGGTTAATCTCTTTGCTACGAATTAGAAAAGTATTTCTGGGATTTAAATGAACAGAGCCTCTCCAGCAAGCCATACCTCCTCCTCCTGACCTTGGTTCATCCTGAAGGAAAGGATGTCTTTCCTCTCTTTCTGTCTGCAGACCTGAGCCCACAGCCACGATGAAATGTTGTGCCTCAGAAGCTCTGTGGTGCTTCTTACAAATTTTTGGGGCTGCTACAGAAAGGTTGGGATGGTTCTTTAAGCAAATGGGCACATGCTGGGTATTGACTCTGAACTTATCAGAGAAGCTGTACAGTAAAAACAGACATGCAGGAGTGGAAGATTTGATGTTGATTTCTCCAATCCATCCAGTCCAGCCAAAAGAAATGGAAAAGACACAAATGTGTCCTAGACTTAAATACGTGGCCTGCTGGATGGGTCCTGAGAGCAGGACCTTTGTTTTCTTGGCTAAAGGATGGTGGTGTAAGCAGGAAGAATGCACAAGGAAATTGGGAGTAAGTTCCCTTTGTTACAGACTTCTTAGTGAGAAAATATATAAATGAGACTGACATTGTTATGGGCGCAAAGTGTGACCCAGATGTTGATAACTAGAAAAAGGTTAAAGGAGGAAGAAAAATAATGAGTCCGTCTGATGAACAGGTGCAAGAAATATGGGGAATAAACAGGAGAATCTGGGAATCTTAATTGTAATATACTGAACTCAGTTGACAGACCAGAAAGCTGGAGGATGTGAGTGTAAATAACTGAATTATAACACCAACTGCAGATGGTTAGTGCCTTTTTCTGTAGTGGAATTGCCATTTCCAACATATTACAAGCTTAAAATTTCCCCTCAATCAACAGGTATCCTTTTCACCAAATCAGGTGCTATATAAGAGGCTTTGCACTGGGAAATACCTCTCAGGCATTTTTCTTTGAGAAACAGCAAATATTACACAGTACCCCACAGAGCAGGTTCCTGGCACTGCTATGTATAATGCAGAACCACCACACTTTGAGGCCCACTTAACTAAGAAGGCCTAGCAACCTGAGTTATATATTTATGATTTTCCTTCTTTCAGAAAGAATTTTGCACCATTCTTTGTTGGTTTTTATAGAAATTAAATAAACATTAATGTTGATAGTTGAATTATCTTCATTAGATTTCAGGGTGAACAGGCTCCTGAGGTGAAGGAAAGCAGCTCAGATCTCACAGAATACTTCTTACCTGTTCATAAACTCAGACTGAGCAGCTTTCAGAGGTTGCATTGGTATACATATAGAAAATAACCTTTTCAACTATGAATATTAGAGATTGGTATGCAAATTTCCAAACACTGATCTTTAAGCACTTAAATCCAATAGAGAGGCTGAGCATTTGAGGTTTGTACTTCTCCTACTTACTTGTGTTAAATGAGTTGCCACTTCTGAAAATATGCCTTTTGTGACTTGTAGACTCTGGAGTACCAAATTCTGCCAGAAAAAGACAATATATTATTTTTCCAGTGTGATATGGACTTGCTTTAGCAAGTCTATCAGGTAGTGAATCAGCTCATTTCTTTAAAAACCTGGGAGTGGTGTACAAAAGGTAGGCACTGTTCATAGACATGATTTCTTGAGCTAGCCTAGAGATGCTGCAGTCCATGTACATGCAATATCACTCTGGAATTCAGAAATAAAAACAGCACTCGTGTAAACTTGACATAATAAATTCTAGTCTGCAGCAATCTGGAGCAGATAGCAGAAGAATAATGCTAATGGAGAAGTGAGTGTTCTTTAAGACAGCTGATAAAACACTCATTGAAGCATATATTCTTATCTTCATCACTCTCATCCTCGAAAAGGTATTTCCAGTTGATTCTTAGAGAATTTTTAGATGGTATCTTTGTAAAGAAAATGGTAGCTATTTTTTTCTTTCCATATCTAAGCACTTTTGCAGCTGTGTTTCTTTCTTCCCTCTTTATCATTGGCACTAAGTTGACATGTGAGACACGAATCATGTGTGATTGAAATATCTATCTCTATGCCATATTATTGTGTCCTATCAATAAAGCCATATTTTTCAGGGAAATCAGTCATTCCTCCATTTTAGCTCTTTATCAACAGCCAAAGCTTCCTTTTGAATTTCTTGTGTGACAGCTCTGTCTGTAGCACAACATCCATCTGCAGCACACTTTTTAGTCTGGCAGATTAATAAGTTAATAAATGTCTAGATGAAATGAAGTCCAGAAGTAATCTTGGGAATAGTCTCTGAATGTTTCAGCTTCAAAGAGCTCACTTGGTTGTCACATGATGTGAGGTTCACATTAAACAAATCTAATCACTTACCATTGGCCTTGCTTGTAATAATACGTAAAATCTCAGATACCAGTTTTACAAAGGTTTTTCAAAATCTGCCCCTTTTTTGAGCCTTCAGAGTGAAATATTTTTCAATTATATAGATACAGATAGGAACATGTGAATCAGGATTACAATAAAATGTTTACTTTTTTTAGAGTTTGGTCTAGGTTAGGACTGGGGAGGAATCTGGTTTTATTATTAACATAACCTTTAGGTAGATCTGCCTCAAACTCTTGTTTTCATTTAGCCACAAATTAAAAGTTCTGTGGAGTCTTATTATGTCTTCTGAAGGATGCATACAGTAACTTAAATACATGCCTGTAAAGCTTTACCTTATTACTCTTGTTTTGTTTTGTTTTTTTGAAGTCACTATTATATTTTTACATGACTCACAAGCATATTCTCTCAAATCTGGTGTTCATCTGTTTTTCATTTTCATGCACAATAGCCAGATAAAATATCAAATGGCTGTTTTATATTACACAGGGCTTCAATCTGTGGAATTTTTCCCATGGGTAAAACATTCATTGTCAGAGCAGGAACAAAACAGTGTGATGAAACAATTAATAACTGTTAATTCAATTCATTATTGACCTAACCCAAATCCCATTCATGGTAATGAAAATATTTCCAGGGATTTGGGGCACATTAGGTATGAAACCAAGGGTTATGCAAAGTCTTTTACTGTCTTTCTGCAATAAATGCCAAAGACTTGTGCTGATGTTGAAATCTCAGTGGTGAGGGGTAGGAGAGGGGGCAGAGAGAGCCTTTAAGATAGAAAGATTTCATTTGCCACTTCAAAGCTGCCAGGACTGCCCTACTCAGTCCATTCAATTTTAGATATGAAACTTTTCACTCAGATCACTGAATAAAATTTTACCCTACAGTGAGATCTCCCTATATACACATGCTTGGGGATATTCAGTTATGCATTGGAAAGATGCAAAGGAAAATAATACCTCTACCCCTGGGAAGGATCAACAGAGCTTCAGAGGAACTAGGGTAAGAGATACACACACCTAAACACAAGACTATGGTAGGAGGAGATGCCAAAAAAAAATCAACTGTTAAGTGACATGGTAACACCTAAAATTAGACTTAGGAAAGGTTTCTGGAGCACACAAAGCAATTTGCTTTTTCAGGCTGTCCCAGCTATTTGGGGGAAGGCAAAACTGAGAAAAAATTTTCAAAATGGAAATCCAAGTTAATCAGAATGCCTATATTTATCATGGGGAGAGCATGTCTGCAGCACTGACAAACCAGTTGTGTAGCTCCAAGTGTTTCGACTCTTACCTGTGCAGAAAACTCCTTTGTGATGGGTGAATTTGATCAACGAATGTATATGGTTTTGTTTTGGGTTACTCACAGAGGAGGCTCTGTTCCTAGATAGAGAGACCAACTACCAGGTGTGTGTATCTCTTACCCCAGCTCCTCTCTATATTACATCTTCCAGCAGTAAGGGCAGGAAAACCTTGCCCTTGGAGGCTGATGTCCCTCAGGGGGGTAAACCACTGAACCAGTGTTACCCTCCTTCTCCTTTGCTGAGGATATAGTGAATCTTTTGGGGTTGTAACTGAATGTTCTGTTTGGAGTACAGCAACTTTTGCTTTTCAGTCTGGCTTAGCCATCATTGTCTCAGAACAACCTGAATTGCCACAGAATGGGCATCTGAGCTGCTGGGGCTTCCAGCACACAGGGTGACTGTTCTTTGATCAGAGGAAATGTCCAGTGATCATAGAAACTGCTATTTGATTTTATGAGTGTTTTTTCACTGAAGCAAGGAATGTGTACTCACCTCAGTTTGTAAAGCTTCGATATTATAATGAGATGTAATTTTTGTGTGCATTGAAGCATGGCATGCAATGCCTTTTTTAAGAAGTAACGTTCAAAACAAAGCCCCATTTATCGGGGTCTGTAAGTAATAATACGGAATGGTCAAACAGAAAGTCTTGTTTCTGTTTTGAAAAATAGTCAAGGTTACATAAAGTAATTTCATAATGTTTATGATTTTCATTACGTTGAAAACTGGGCATCACAGGTCTTCTTTCAAACTGGAATTTCCCTTTTTTGTCACAAGAAAATCAGCAAGGTAATGCCGAAACCATGAATTCAAACACCTATAAAATCCAGATTTTTGTATCTTTGCTTTCCCTGCTTGAAAGATAACATGTATTATTTGACTCTGTGACAAAACCTTGTTGAGATTGGATATCTGCACTGGATGGTATCCATCTGGCCCAGGAGAAGTGCATGCCCTCAGCTGTGGTGTTCACACATCTCTCTAGGTAGCTTCAGCTGGAGTGTGGTGTACTCAATAGTCTGTGAGGGTGCTGATGGATATCCAGTACTGCACTGCCTCCATGCCTCCCTTGATGTCATGGAAGGATCTAGATTTTCCTAACAGAAGCCAAAACGGAAGATGTCTGCAGACTTCTAGGTTTAATAAATGACCCTAAGTTAGGTCATAATTTTGTATCATGGAACTGTGGTTCAGATTTCATCTATGGCCCTAACATTCAACAGAATTTTTATTGACTTTTATGTTATAATTAGCAATGATTATGAGTTTTCTCAAGGTCAGCCATGGCAGCTCAGTAAATGGCCAGCTCAGCTGGTCAGAGCATAGAACTTCATTTGAAGAATTGCCTTGGTAGTACTTTCTGGTTGTCTTGAAATGAAAGGTTTGAGTATTTTGCTTGAAATAACTCAATTTCATAAGCATATCCCCCTTGCTAAACTTCATCTGAGGAGCTTAAGTCTTACAAAATTCTTTGAGAAAGTTTGAACTGCTCTACAGTTTGAATATACAAGGCAGACCCCCTACCTGAGATCTCATATGAATATGCAGTTCCAGTGGCTTGAAATGGCCTCCATATGGTTGCAAGGACCTGAGTAATCCATCTAACTGTACAACTGAAACTAAATTTTATACACAGTATTTCACTGCTTTTAGAAGTTCATCAAAAAGTCTAGTATTCATTCTTATTTGAAATATTAAAAAGAGAAATATCAAGGATTGTGGAAGTTCTAGTTGGATAAGCCTCTTGCGCTCTCCTCCCAGGTGTATACACATATCAAGGTACAAATCCCATGTTTGCATTGTCTTTGGCACTTGTGAAAGAAAGTACCCTGAAGTTCCTGATCCTAGAGCCTGGCACTGAGGTGGAAACCTCAGGGCTGTTCAGGTCAGATGGATCATGTTCAAAATCCATCTCAGATAGTGGGATTTTTGTTTTTTATTACACATACTGTAGCTTTACATGTTTCAATAAAGCTAATTGAGAAACCCTTCTTTAGCTCAGCTGGCTCATGTTGAAGTTGTAATCATTGCCACATGTTCTGTAGGTAGGATCTTATCCTCTTCGGATCCTCAGATTGACCACCAAATTCACTGCAGATTCATTCTGACTCTTGTGAAGGGCTTTTAGGCAGAAATGTGTTCTAGGCAAATCCAGATTCTATCAAAAAAGATAAAATATATAGAATACAATGGATACTCAGGTCCATGCTTTTCTTAGTAAGAAATAGGTCTGATCAACCTGAGATGTTTTTCTCTCCTTTCCCTATTACCTTCCCAGTAGAGGTATTGCAACCCACCTTCCTAGAAGGAATTCTGATGTCACTTATGGGATTGCATTACCATCCTAAATGATAAGTGGAGGGTTTGGCTGATTACAGAATTGTTGAAGTGAGAGGGACTTCTGAAGCTTTAGTTCAATCCTTGCTCAAAAGAGGGCAAGGCTCAGGTACCCAGGGCCATGAATGATGATGTTTTTCAGGCAAATAAAGGACATTGTGCTGTGTGGAGTCCTTCACTGTGGATGTCACAATACAGGGTGGGATAAATTGCTTCAGACTTTCTTCAACCTTTTGTCAAAAGCAATATCAGTATTGCAGTTAGGTTTGGCACGGCCAGTGAGATCATATCTAGAAATGTATTTTGAGGGAGCTGCTTACCACATCCCAGTGCTTCCTGACATATATGTATACACATATGCAAATAAGCAAATCTGTCGTAAGTATATATGCGTGTGCATGCATATGCATTTATGTACATGTATGCATTTACAATTGGGTGACTGAGGCCCCACACAAAAAGGTAAAATGTTCTATTAGGCATGCTCAGCAAGAGCTGACCTTGCCTCTATCTCCTTCCTTTGTTGCTTGCAGAGCCTCACTCTCAAAGACCACTGAAACATCAACACAGTGTATTTCCTGTCTCAATTTACAAATCTTCCCGATGCCAGAATTAGTAATGCAGTGCTAAATACAATAAAATAAGGTGAACAGTAAATGACAATACAGTTTCTCAAATAACATATCTCAGTTTATTCAGGGTATTTCTGCGCTCAGAGAATGAAATATGCTAAGCAGTGGACAAAGAATATGTTGCTTGATAAAGGAGAAAAAAAATATTTTGTTAAACTCCCATTTTCAAATTCCCACTCATGGAGATATTTTTGTAGTAGATATAGATACACCAGTTTGATCTATAGTGTAGCTGCAATAAGAAAACATAATATAGAACTAGAAGTATACATTGACTTCCCACTGCTGAACTGGCCTTATTCAAATTTAATTTTCATATGTTATATTAAAGTAAAAACTAGAATTGTATATTAGCACTGGATTATTTCTGACTCACAATTTTTCATAAGTGTTGAAGGATTTAGCAGTCAAAATCCCCTTTGAGGAACTCAAGTGTTCCACAATAAGTGCCTACAGTTGGCTGACACCAATTCTACTTAACCCCAGTAGTCAAAGAAAGTAATCTGCTTTATTTCATGCTATTTGGTCTCAACTGTGCCCTGCTTTCAGGGCACGTACTGCTTTCACAGTGCCATTGAATGTGACTAGTGTGCCACTCACTGTGCAGTGCTATGTCTGCCAAAGGGACTGGGTGACATACTGGAAAGGTGTACACATGGATGGCAACTACCCTAATGATGAGAGACAGCACAAGGCTTAATTCCTTAGGAGGGTGGCACAGTGAACATTCTAACCATCATTTTAGATCCTGATTAAGGTGAACTTTAAGTTAGATTTAAGTGGCAGCTAATAGAGTGGTTTAGTCTTTCTCATCTGTTCTTATAAACACAAATTGGTGTTCAAGTCCTATTGTTTCAAAATCGTCTCATTTTCTTGCTGTGGTGAGCCACTCTTCATCTTGGAAGCTCTTGAAGAACCTTAAGATATTTTCAGTACAAAAAAATATGAGATGCCTGTGGCCTGCGAGAAGTTCAGAGGGTAACAGAGAGGGAGAGAGTTGTTATAAACCATTCTGACTGGAAGAAGAAAAGCTGCTTCCTCAGTGTTTAATCACACCTTTGTGGCACAACCCTTCCATCTTTCATCCAGAGCAGCTGAAATTGTGGAGACACTCTCAGCCAGCTATCTCATAGTGATGATGAGTTTTCAGCTCATCTTTCCTCACTGTGTTGCAGATGTGACTACTGTTCTTTTCTTTCCCTATTTTGCTTGCCTTCCATTTCTTTACCAGCTTCTCTCCCTTTGTGTATCAGAAACTGAACTCCTAATTGTCATTTCTGACTTTTCATGTAGCTCTGAACTGCTTTTGACCTCCTAGCACTCTATTCTCTTTTTCTTAGTCCACAAATAATATCTTTGTGACGTACCTGATTTTGTTTTCTACTGTGCTTCTTCCACCATTTCCCTTCCCTTCTTTTATTTTTTTAAGTACTAAAACAAATACCAAACTCACAGGTGTTAGGAAACCTTATGAGTAAAAATTCCATCATTGATTTTTTTTCTGGTCACTGACATATTCCTGGGGAAAAAAAATTACAGCTTTAGGTATTGCTTTTCCTATACAAAAATCTTTGATATAGATATGCTACTCTCTTCAGTGTCTCTCAATTATTAAAGGATGGAATGCTGGAATGACCTCAGTCATTCCAGCAGCAGTTAAAAGTGACTTGTTTTTTTATGATGATATCTAGAAGATGTTTGCTGTCCTTTTTTCCTATTTTCTCCACAGAGTGGTCTAATATGTGTGTTGATGTATCATCTTGGACTGATGATAGCTGAAAAGCTGCACCATACTTCATCACATAATGCATTCATGCCCTATAATGACTGAAGTTAGAGTTGGACACAAAATCACAAGAAAGCAAAAGGTTCATGTGGCTGCCAACAGGGAAACTGGTGAGGGAAATTTGGCTTATTACAGAAGTGAAGCCTGAGGATATAACACGGAATCCATGACAATCAAACTCGCAGTTTTGATTTTTCTGCCTAAACTTACACTAGCATACACACACACAAGGACTTTGTTTTCGTGATGGATTGACCTTAGCTGGCTGCAATGTGGCTGTCTACAAACTACTCTGTCACTCCTCCTCCTCAAAAGGACTGGGTGTGGGGGGGAAATATGATGAAAAAACTCATGCATTGAAATAAGGACAGGAAGGTCCTTATTTTTAAGGAAATAAGTGTCCTTATTTTGAAATAAGGACACTTACCACTTAGTGTCAGGCAAAACAGATCTGACCTAAGGAAAACATTAATGTTAATTATTGCCAATTATTAACATAGTAGGACAGCAGGAAAACAAAAAACAAAACCCAAAGCTAAAAATGTCTTGCCTCCACATGCTTCTTCCTTCTAGACCCAACTTAGTTCATGACTCTTCTCCTCCTCCCTCCATGCAGTGCAGGGGATGGGGAATGGAGATGACAGTCAGAGACAGCACTTCACCACTGCCACTCCTTCCTCTCCTGCTCCAGCATGGGGTTCCTCCCACAGGGTATACTCCTTCATGAGCTGGGTTCTTCCCTAGACTGCAGCTTTTCAAGACTTGCTCCAGTGTGGGTCCTCTCCATGAGGGAAAACTGGAAGTTAAGCATTCTTAACCTAAATGATCTTTTGGAAATGTCGGCCCAGTGGTAAGTATCAAATTTTGGAAAATCAGACCCAAATTACTATATCAGGGTTTACCTTAAAGTGATTACAATTATTTAAATTGACCAGATATCTACACGTACTATTTCTTTGGTTTCTGAATATTCCCTGTATTATCAGCAGACTGTGGCCCCAGAAAAAATGTGATTTTGCGTATTTGTCTTTCTTGCTGTTTCTTCCGTTTTCCTTTCCCCAAGAGCAAAGATCTTCAGTGGGTATATAAGGAAGGTAAAATCTCTTCCTGAGCAATTCAGTCTTTCAGGAGATAATTTTGTGAGTGGAAAAGTTGCTGTAGACCCTTCTTTCTGCCCGGATGAGCTCTATAATCTGCTCATCATCCCTGGTTCTGCCACAAGTGCTTGCTGGGAGCTGCCCAAGAGCTTGACTGATACCAAGACTGTGATGCATTTGCCCTCATGTCTGGGTGCATTGGAAGAGATTTCTGGACATGGTCATTGGTGCCATGGAATTTCTATGAATGGCATTATCTGTCATCTGTGGTTCTTTTTCCTCTTCAGGACAGGGAAGCTGAAGGATGCTAGTGAGGAACTGTGGGCAAAGTGTCAACACCTTTCAGAAGCGGGGTATTACTGTGGCAATGGTTTAATTCCATAGACAGATCAGAAAGTTTTGTGAAAAGCTGGTATAAATGCAGAGCTGATACATGAAATTCTGTGGTGCTGAATTTTGCTCTCCTTGTTCATCCCAGGGAACAAGGGGATTAAGGCATATTGCAGCAGAAACCTTTCCTGAGATCTACCCTCCTTGGCCTAATCTGAAAGATTTTTCCTGTTATGCCATTTTCCTCTGAAAAATAAAAGCACGGTTGTTTGAATCAAAGGTAGGCTATTTTAAAAATGTGTTTTTAAACAGTTGAATCTGGCTCCTATGCTACTGTTGATGAGCTAGAGTATTCTGAGTATCACAAATGTGTGTCTTATGGTTTTTTTGGTTAAAAAGAATTGATATTTGTTTGTGTGGGATGGGAGAAATAGCCCCCTACTACAAATCCTCATGTAATTTCCATTAAGTAAAAACGACTTGTACTGCACAGTTCAGTAAGAGTATGGGCAGGAGATATTATGTCACTCTTTAGCAGATGGTGTAGCAATTTCATTTGCTGGAGAGTGTTACAACACACCACAAGTATTTAATCCTTCTTAAACTGCAGAGAGTTCATTACATATAAATCTGATACTCATTTCTTGTTTTCCACTCTATGACAGTAATAGTGCTGCATTACTATAATATTTGAAGTTTTTTCCCTGTGGCTTATCTAAGAGGTATGTCCTTTGAAGTACTAGAATTCAGTATACAAGTTTCAGCAACAAAATAAGTATAACCAGACTAGATAAAGCAGAAAATAATTTTTAAATATAAAACAATTGTATAAAGCAATTGCTTGTGTGTTATAGCCATGAGACAAGATTAATTCATCATTCTAAGAACCAAATTATGACAATATAATTAAAATTCTTTTCCAAAGAGATCATATTTGGAGACTATTCAAGCCAAGCAAGCTCTACTGAAGATAGTAAACCTGATTCTATTTAAACCAGAACCAACTCAGCTGTGAATCTGTTCCTGTGTATGTGAAGAGTGAATGGGAATGTCCAGACAGCTCATTCATCACAATTTATGTAAAAAATAATCTGTGTGAACTCTTTTTATGTGCTGGAAGGAGATTTGTCTTTTCTCTCAGTTCCTTCACCTTCTCCAGTCCTTGTTAGCAATGGCCCTTAGCTTTAAAAAAGCAAACAAACCAAGTCTCTAGTTGTCTTGATCACCTGGAGATACAAACTTGATAAAAAGAGTAAAGTGCGCAGCAATTTCAGATAAAGCTGCTTGTTTGTAAGCTGTTAAAAATTCCCAGCTGTTAACTGAGGACCCAGAGGAAGGTCTCTGATACACACCATGCTGCAGGTCAGAACATTCACAAATTTGCGCTGAATTACCTCAGCTCAGAAAACCAGGCTGTTACATGTGACAAATACGTATCCATGATACTCAATTAATTCAAGTAAATGTTGGTGCCTAATTTTCACAGGTTTCTTTTGTAAGAAGAGGATTTAGGACTCTTTAGCTTCACAGAATAAATGGTGAGGAAACTGGTAGTAAATGTACTTGAAATGAGAGAAATATGTATTCCAAAAATATTTCAGGAAACTTAGGGTTTTTTTTACTTATCATTTTATAGTAAAGTTCTTTACAATGTGTCCTGCATTTTCAGAGAGTTAGTTAGCATCTATTACTATTGGAAAATCTGATTTTCTGATGACCAAATGAATCAATTGGGAAGTAGAGTGAGTGTGATTAGCAAAGCAAAGCAGATTCTAGTCGCACCTCTTATAAGCTGTTCTGCAGTATTAATTAAGAAAAGAGCCATAGACTGTTTTCCTGAGGAGGCAAGTGCTGTTTCGTTTCTCATGCTCACCCACCATCCACAAGAACTGCAAAAGCTCCTTGTGTAACTGTGCAGGGGTTTCTTTGTAATTGAAACACTCAGGGAAACTGTTCCTGAATGCCAATCTAACCTATTGAGTAAACAGTAAAGAACCACCTAAAATAACAAGAAGGAAAGTAAAAAGAATGCTATTATTATTAGAGAATTGTGTAAACTGAAAAGGTTCTGCATTTCTTTGTCAACTTAATGTCATTGTTTTTCATAAAGTTTTTTGACAAATATATACCACAGGGTAGAACTGGGAATAAGCTCTGTGTGGTTGTGACAATTACACACCAACCTGGCAGCTTTGGACAGAGGGCAGCTCTCTGTGTTGTTTATTCAATGGGGGAGACAGACTACTTCAGTTCATCTCTTGATTTCAGTAGTGATGTGGGTTGTTTTGTTTTGGTGTTGGTTTTTTTAACACAGTACAGTATTTTCTAAGGACTGTTTCTTCAGCCATCAGTTCCTACCAAATATAGTGAGCTGAGTTGTAAGAGCAGTGCATGCAGTGAAATTCTGCCACCATTTTGTGCCTATGCAGGGAGCTCCCCATCTCTGCTGCAAGGACACTGGTGATACTGCCCTGAGCTTTTCCCTCCAGCATTGGAAGGCTCCCTTTCTTGGCTGGTCTACCAGGTATCTTTTCTGCTAAAAACTAATTCACCAATTAGGCTTGCATTAAAGGTAAATTACTGAAGGTCCAGTCTTTCTGATATTCCCTTTCATTTGTGAGTCCAGCTCTCCCCATCTAAATCCTAGTCCACCTTCAGCATTTCTTTACAGGGTCTTTTAGAGCAGCTTCTCTGAAAGCAACACACCCTCTTTTACCTCAGCTGCTAACTGGAAAATCCTTTTTTATTTTCTGTAGTTCCTTTCTTCGAGCTCCAGTAAAATGATAGCTCAGTGCTCAGAACTTGTCCTTTGTTAAGTAGTGTATTTATTGTAAACCTGCAGTGTGTGTTGTTACCTTCATTTCCCAAGCTCTGGAAGTCACCAGGCAGCTGTGGCAGCACTCAGAAGCAGTCTGCATCTATAGCAAAGGGAGGGGGAAAAGTCCCATTTAAAGGAACTTTGAAATAGTCCAAGTCATTAAAGTAACACTGAGAAGTATTTAGGAAGGTGACATATCAATGCAAAATGTCTGCAATATAAATTGTCTTTCTCTGATATGTTTTCAGTCATGTAGCATTGAGTAGGAAAGACATACCTTGTTATTCAGGCAAACCTTGACACAAATTAATTCTAATATTAATTTATGGTATAAGACAGTGCTTGTTCTGGAAAACAGGCTGATGGTTTAATTTAGGGCAAGAGTGATCAATTGGATCTGGTTGAATTTATTTTATAAAATATAATAAATGGAATGTGAACTAGGTAATGTGGAAAATATTGACAATATGCTTATTTTTTGAAGTGCATTATTAACCAAACAAACAAAAGTAGCACTAAAGGACAGTTTTTTTCAAGGAACCTGACCATAAATGTTTAACGATGAGACAGAGGTTTTGTCTTTCTTTTCCCAGCTCATCTGAAATTAATATTCTAAGTGATATGGCTGTGACTGCAATCTTGGCAGTGTTGGGGACAAATCTCTATTTATGTTTCAAGTTTCAAACAATAAAGACATGGGACATTGGGGAAAAGGAGGTTATTATTATGTTTTAAGGCAAAATGCTGTTTTCTTGCTTGTTGCCTGCTAAGCAGATTGCAGGGTCATGTCTCCTATTGAAGACTCTCTAAGACAATTTTTTAGGCATCAAAACCTAATTAGAGCAATTTGGATCATTCCACAGGCCAGTTTGCTTTTCCCAGCCCAACCAAATTTCTCCTACTTTGGAAGAAATCTGAATGAATGGTTGGTCTACAGCTCATTACATCTTGGATGTTTGAAATGGAAGGGACTTGCAGAGGTCCTGTCCTTGTCCTGTCCAGCAGGTACATTCCAGAGGCTGTATCCATCACTCATGACTGTAGCAGAGACAGTGTGGTGCAGCAACTGAAAAGGGAGATTAATAAAATCAGCAGATGAATAGTGTGCAATGTCACCCACAGCTTCATATTCAAACTTATAGGGGCTGAGAGGATGACAAGAAATACTTCTTGATTTCATGTGGAGCTGATGGGCTACTGTTTCTGATTGTTTGTCTCCTGTCTGTGTGGGTTTTCCCCCCAGATTTATGATTTATTGGATTCAGTGTCAGATCCCGAGAGTTCTGTTTTCTAGGCATAGGCACAGGCCTTCAGATCCTTTAGGCATGAGGTCAAACTCCATGTATCAGTGGAGTTTGTTTGCTGGTGTTTTGCCATTGCTTTCCCCTACATGTAATCAGCAATTTGCATGTTTAGCTTACTCAGCACTGCTGCTGCTACAAAGTTGACTTAAATGGCTGGCACTAGTGCTGAAAAACGCAGCTCCCCTTCTGTCTGCTGGAACAGGCTGTCATGTTCTGTTTGCTGGACACAGATGGGTAAAATACATATTCTGGTTGATCTTCTGCAGGTTGTTATCTTGGCCTTGGCACTGCCTTATCTGGGTGCTTTCGGCTATTTGCCCAAAGCAGGGGGCTAATCTGAAACCTCTGTGTGAGGCTCAGCCATCCTCTTCATTTATATGCAGCACAGGGCTTTGTTCCAGGAAAAGCGCCATTAAATTTGCATGTTAGGAGCACGTGTGTGTGATGTGCTTTCACATTATACTGCAGTTTTGACTAATGAGTGTTTTGCTTTTCCTTCAAAGCCCTGTCTGCGTCACAGAGTGCAGTGCACAGGGCAGGTTAGCAGGATGGAGAAGGTCAGTGCAAATCCCCAGGGAATAACATTTCCACTGTAATGAAACACCTTTTTTCAGAAGACTGAGAAGCAATTCACACACCAAACACGAGCAGGGAGATGGGTAACGCAGCACTAGATGTTGTTATGAATGAGTGTTTGAGATTGCTTAAAGAATCACCAGCAAAGGTATCAGNACTTAAATTAAATTAAATTTAGCAAAATAATAACTTACCAGCATTTAACTTAAACTAACAAATCATTCACATGGGATTTGTTATATCACAACAGTAACTTGCTTATAGGCCTAACTCAACACTTAAATATCTAAAAGAGCAGCATTTCTCCCATATTTGCCATAACATAAGTGCATCGTATGCACACAGACATAGTCAGTGCAAGGTACCTGTGAAAAATTCCTCTAGAAAATCAGTGAAGTACTCACTTCAGATGGCTTTGTATTTTCCCAACAGGTGAAAGGTGGAGCTNAACAGGTGAAAGGTGGAGCTTTGAGGAGTGGAAGGATCAGCCCAGGATCCATCCTTGGTCAGTGATCACCTGAGTACAGCAAACCTGAGAGTTTGCTGGCTCTGAGAAGCCCAGGGGAACTCAGAGGGATTCAGCTGGTCACAGCCACTGCCACCCAGGAGAGCCCAAAGGGTCTCACNCGGTTAAGGCACACTTAGGAAAAAAGAAACAAACAAAATCCACTCAATCAATCCAAACCAAAATAAACCGAAAACTGTCTACGTGTGTGTGCATGTGTGTGACAAAAGGACAGAAAGGACAAGGATAAAATGGAATGCAGCCTAAAGTGCCTAAAATCTCACTTTAGACCACTGCTTATAGGCTACGAGAGAGTTGGCTTTAGTCATAATAATGGTTCATCCTGGCCACACTTTGGCTAGGCCACTTTCCTTGAAAGTGTTGAAAGGAGGATGTTATGCCATGCAGGAAAAAAAATAAAAAAGTTTTCAAGGCTGTTCCCAAAAAAAAAAAAAAAAAAAAAAAAAAAAAAAAGAGTAAAGCAGATACAAAAAA
>VXAX01003394.1:1849378-1872477 GCA_013399835.1 Leptocoma aspasia
AAAAAAAAAAAGCAGGAGCTCATTAGACAGCACTAGTTGCTGGGAGCAGACTCTTTCTGACAAACTCAAGAGGAGCTGAGCCCAGGTGCTGCTCATCAAAGCCTAACAAGCATTTCTCAGATCACAGTGTAGCCTAAAATAGGGGGGTGGTGCACCACCACAAAAGTGCACGAAAGCAACTGGTCATTTGCCACCAGTTGATAAATAGAGACAAACCTCTGCTTTTGGGGATGTGTGTGGCAGCAGAAGCACAACATCAATATCCCTCAGCAGACAGCAGGAGTATCAGGCTGTTACAAGGCCTGCAGAGACATTTCCCAAGTGCTTCGGGATGTGGATCCATGAGTCAGCTCTCTCCTGGTGAATTTTAGGGGAACCTGTCTGCAAATTGATCCAGAAGGTGAGAAAGAGAAAAAATGAGGGCTGTGAAACACGTGGATAACATTGGAGGACTCTTAATGGGGAGCTGTCATAGCCACATCTGGGCTGCAAAATGAGAGGTCGTTAACAGGAGTGACTCACTGAACTTGAGTTCAGTGTATTACTACACTCAGACTATTCAGTTTCATGCTAAGAAAGCTGGAACTAAGAATAAAACCAGGTAGGAGCCTGCATTAGAGCTTACCAAAGTGGGATAGCCTCCAAACGAATGTTTGTGGAGAGCTGGGATATACTACAGCCAAAATGAAAATGAAAGGCACAAACAGGCCAAACAAACCAAGAAGTTTTGACAATAATTAGGGTTAAGTTAAAATGGCTTATTTATGCCAAAGGAAATATTCCTTTTCAGGCTATTTAACCTGCTTTCATTTTCCAATGCCTTTTTGACTTTTTAACTTTAGGTTACCCAAATGAAAAAGACTTTCAATACAAAATTTCACAATATTTAAATCGAAAAATCATTGAAGAAAAGTGTATAATTTTTTTCAGAAATGAAACAGCTAATGTTCAAAATGATTAATTGAGGATAATGCTCTTTAGAAGCATCTTTTGACTCCATTTGCTGTGAGAGACAGTGCATGGGACAGAAAAGCTGTTTAACAATGCTGGTAGAAATGCACATGTCTCTAATCTACTTTCTTTTGGCTTGATTAGTGTTGCTACACTAATGTGCTGTGTCTTGGGCAGCTGTCTAGCATCTCTGATGGCTCTCAGTCTAGAGATAATGTCTCTTCCAGGTGTCATTTTTGGGATAGATGATCTTACAAGGAAGCTGTTAATCAGGAAACTTGTGTTTCATGAGATGATAGTGTCAGACAAAACTGCTTCATGGAAATTATTCAACAGAGAAAGAGAAAGCTATTAAAAGTAGAAATAAAAATATGAGAAGGTTTCAAGGGCATGAATCCAAGCATTAAGAAATTCCAGATTTTAATTTTGAGATCCTAAATTCACTCCCCTTGTGCAAATAATCAAATCTTTACTAATGTATTTTAGACATTTTCTACAGAATTTAAGCTCCATTGGACAGTGTGTGCTCTGTTAATGATCAGCTACTCAATATCTTGTATGATCCCACACACTCAGTGGGTGACCTTTTTTGCACTATTCTTCACTGTTTAGAAATAATCCAGAGCCAAGACACCTAACAGAGGACCAAATTGCAGCTGGTCAGTACAATGTGAGCCTCTGCACAGGACAACAGATTCCAACTCACTCTGGGACAGCTGCTTGAATATACATTTTCCAGCTTCTTGGCACTTGCTGAATGTTTGAGTCAGACCTTGATCTGAGGATGGAATTAGTAATTCATCTCTGCATCAGCGTAGTATGTGAAGATTGCACAAACATTAATTACTCAGATCGTTAATTTCTACAAAATACCTGCAATGGGAAGACAGAATGGTACCCTAGATTTAGAGATACAAGAAAACTTTGAATAAGGTTTTCATTAAATAGTATAATATGTTCACTGTTAGTGTTTGCTAAGTGCAAGCCTCCCCAGGGGGCTGCATCTCATAACCACTCTCACAATTCAGGGTGTCTTCATGAATGCTGACACCTCCCACTTCTCATTTGCATATACCACTTCCTCTGGCTCTTCTTCCTCATCCACTTTCTTTGCCTTTGCACTTCATTCTCCTCTTGGGGATGCCACTGATTTCCCATACCCTGAGCCCAGTTTGCTTTAGACTTTTCTGAAGACCCCATTGTCTCCAAGAAACAGAGTCAGAGAATAGAACAGATGAGACTAAAATGTATTGGATATGGTTAAATCTATAAATCACTTTATATCAGTGCTGTGTGCCCTAGAGTTTCCCAGGGTAAATGAAATACTGTCCTTGTCTTCAAAGAGGAAGATGCAACCCAGAGGAAGTAGCACAATGAGCACGGAACAGAATAGCCTGGGTAGTAGAGACCAATCCTTAAAATATAGTAGCAGTTTCCTGAAGAAAGGAGAGATGAGGTAGTTCCACGTGTGGGTGGGAACAGCTTTCAGAGGATATAAAAATGAAAGTGGAAAATGTCTTTTTTGTTGAAGAACTTGTAAGGCAAATTCCGAATAAGAATTTGTCATCAAAGCTGGAGATAAGCTTATGGAGATGTTTGTGTAGGGAAAATAGAAGTGAGACCTTCCTGCAAGACAGTACAGAGGACCCTTGACAAGGATGGTCATCACTGAAAGAATAAAATTGTACTGAACTATTGCTGCTGTGATAGGAAGAAAATGTGAATGACAGGAATTTTGCTAATGTACCCGCAAGTGGTGTGTTATTCTGTCTGGGACAATCTTTTCTTATGCATATTTGGGTTAAATGCCATTATTTCTCTTTGTTTTGCACTGTGCAAATGTTTGTCTTCATAATTCTGCGCACACACAAACAGCATTTTTAAAAAATGCTATGTGGTAAAAATTGAGTGATTCAGAGTTAAAAATGACAGCTTATCTGTCTGCCTAGAAATGCAGGGTATGGTCCTGTAAACATTTCCATTCCAGTTTGACACTTGTGAGTCAGCCTTGAATAACTTGCCCAGGGTCACTCAATAACAATACTGCCAGACCATAAGGAATTTTTTCATGTGTATTTGTAGGATTCTGTCTGTCTACAGTTAGCTAAATTCCACAGGAAATAACTTTCTAAACAGCAAGCAGGAAAATATTCACTGTGAGAGATTTACTGTGCATCTTTAGCGTTTTTTCCTCAGGGCAAATTTCTGTTTGTGTAGGAATTAGACTTAGGAAGCAGCAGTCATGGTAGCAGTTGTGTAGCAAATGGCCAGAAGCAGACTGCTATTGCTGTAACACTGCCTGAGCTTTAAATGCATTTCAAATATTCAGAATTTTTCATAATTTTTATTTGATCATCTCTTCAAACACCAGCAGTACATAGTATGCAATGCTTTTTATTGAATCAGAAATCTTTCCCTGAGCATGGGTTTCCTCCTACAGAAACATACAGCTTTTTGGATTTGTAAATGACCGAAGACACATGGGAGTAGAATAATGGAAGTCCTATTTTCTCATAAAGCAGGAGATAGAATTTGCTGTACCTGAGCAAAATGTAACCTGAATCACTGGTCAATGTTCAAATGTTTTAATTAAGAAGATTAATTGTCTTGAACAGTAATTTAAATTCTTGGTGCAATCTTCAAAACTCTGTAGAAATAAACAACAGCACAAAATATTCTGGCTCACAAATCCACAGGTCTGTGGATTTTCAGGGAATTCTTGGTTTAAGAAACACTGTCCTGCTTCTCATTCCAGCTCTGGTGTTATGGGTTTCCTTTTCTGGTGCACATATCTTTCAAGTCCGTATCCTAACCAAGTTCTTGCAGCCAGGGGAATTGCTCTGGTTAGGGCTCCTGGAACTCTGTCTGCAGTTAAATGTGTCAGGGAGCAGATTCTTTGTCTGTGCCAGTTTCACTTCAGGAAAGAGTTTAATTGCTTGAATCTGAAAGATGTGCATAGCAAATTCATGAATTCCACTGAGGTCTGTGTTTGTCTGTGGGTCAGCACTCTCAAGAACAGCTATTAGAATCTTTCTGCATAACTATATGGCCAGAAACAAATTTCAGCAACTGAATGAAGATAAATGACCTCATCCATCTGAACTTCTAGAGTCAGCAAACCAGAACTGGGAAAACCATCACACTGTCACATTTCTGGTTGTTACATCTACTTAGGGCAAAAAAAAATACCATGAGGACAACCCTTCGTATTTTCACACTTCAGAAGCTGGCAAACTTTAGGAAAACATAGGCAAAGGGATAAAACCCCCAAATAGTAAAAGACTAAATGTATATTCTTTCTTCAAAAGTCACTGTCAAGATTTAAAGAATGGTTATCCTTCTGCAATTTATGAACATTGTTTTCTCACTTCCTGTCATCCCATCACCTGAGACACCGTATGAACTCTGTGATGCTGTGAAGATTTAATTTAACCTCTTTCACTTTGCACCATTATCCTCACAGTGTCACTCGGGCTGTGATGTGGTGATGAAGTGTGTCTCTCCGTAAGTTGTCCTCCACTTAGGAGGATTAGAAAGTGTGGCCAAATATAATTAAGTCCTTATACAGTACAAATTCATGTTGTTGGCTCAAATTTGGTGCAAATGGATGTAATTGGGTTAATTTTTTTCAGCATATTTTAGGCCACATCAATTTTTTTATCTGCACCATTCCCAGTTTGTACCTGTGCTTATCTTTACCATGCTGGATTCTGTGTTGTCTGCTTCCACAGTTTATATGGTTGCATGGCAATGACAGATTCAGATTAAATGGGTCAGATAGTAATTATCATTATCAAAGTATTAGCTTTCATTTTACAGACTACGAAGTGAACGATATAGAGGGTGAAAACCTGTGTTTTGTGTTGCTGTGATTGAAGGGCACTGGAGAGAATTCAAGCACCTCCCTGAGTATTCTTCTCTAGTTATAATGCTTGGGAACTTGGATTATGGATATGAGCAAATATAGGTGATAAGTGTAATTAAAATAACTTCCTAATTAGTGCAGGCCACATTCAATAAATTACCACCAGTCAATGTACTGGTAGTTAAGGATGCTGATCCCAGTTTGTAGTTTTAAGCCATATTTTTTCATTCCATTATAAATACATCATTCACTTTACCTGTGTATCTGAGGTGCAGTGTGATTACCGGTATCCCTTTTGGCCTAGAAATATTCTTGGCTCTGAGTCTTTTACTTTTACTACAATACTTTCTAAAATTTGCTCATCTGGGGATGTTCACTTGTGCTGGCCCAGCACAACAGTAACAGACTAAGGCACATTAGAATAATTGTCTTGGTTGCCTTAAAAAAATGATTTTATATTTCCATCTAGAAAAGGTCCCCTTTAAGATGTTTGTATGTTTAGCTTTGAGAGCAGAGATATTCAGTTATAGCTTCTCTATCCCTGCCTGAGATATGTGGCATTTCAGTCATTCAGCTTCTTTGACAGAGGTGCAAAATTACATTTTACATGCTCTGCTGAAATGTATCCTTCTGCCTTTTGCAGAAGTACGGAGCTGGTTGACTCTGTGGTACTGGTACTGCCCCACAGCTGCTTTAATTCAACAACAGAATTGACTAGATACAGAATGTATCACATTATGGGGATGGTTTGTCACCAAGAAGAGCCTCTGCTTATTGACAGCTTTTCTTTACCAATAAGATTGAGTGTTTGACAGACAGACATTGAGACACTGCCAACTTAGAGCCCCCATTACTTAGTGCAATGTAACCCCACTATTTTAGAGAGAATGAGATTAGAGGATTACCATGTATTTGCATTGTCACTAATGACAATAAAAAGGTTTGGGGGTTAGAGTTCAGGGCAGAATTTTTGACTTCAGTTTCTGCTTTCCTATTTGTGCTACATTACACTATTACATCTGGAAGATATATATAAAGGCACCTGAATACCCTACCTTTTTGCATCTTGCAATCTGCTGATCTCCATTTGTTCATTCACACATGGAAAATCAAGAGAAACAGTCCTGCCAGAGTTATGGAGGTTTAAAGGCACAAAGGAATCCACATTTTTAGTAAGAAATAACATCTTCTATTAGAGACATTAATATAACTTGAACACATAGACTGGCTTTGGAGTGCAGATGCCCTTCAGGAGAGGAAATTTAGGTTTGTATGACCTACTGATCCATATCAGTGGAATATGCTACAGAGAGCAAATGAACTTTATCAGACTCTTCAGTTCTTTTCAGGCTTTTAAACACCTTTCTACACCAGAGGTGGTAAGGGTGTCTTTCCTTAAATATCAGAGTTTATGGGCACAGAGAAGCATGTGGGATTCCCAAACCAAAATCCCTTCTTTATCTGAAAAAGTATTAGTACAAATCCTCCTCCTTTATGAATACCTAAACACTTCAGCTGCTTGGAGATTGTTATGCAATGGGGCTTTTATCAGTTTCAGCTTTGTATGCTTTTCCACTTCCCATAAGATAGCAAGCTCATATTGTGAAGTAGGTGTTGACTACTCACCAGTGAATACCCAGACTACTAGAGGATAGAAATTTTTTCCTGTTTTTTCAATTTAGGAAACACCCTCAAATGTAGGTATCAATCCTGGCTGTAATTGCTGCAATATCTATAATCAGCCTACCAGAGATTTTCTCTAATGATGTTATGGATATTCTGCTATTTCACATGTTTGAACTAAAGACGTATTTCTTTGTATGTGGATGACACATGAAGAAATACAGTATGTAGAGCTCTACCAAGAAACACAACAAACTCTTGGTGAAGAGCTACAATTTGCTAAAGCCCAAATAAAAAACTTTCTGTTCTCATCCAAGACAGCCTTCTTTTCCCTGGTGCCTGTAAGCTGTATCAGAGCATCCAGGAGCTGGTCCTGAGAAGTGAGGAAGGTAAATGATCTTACACTCAATTCTCCTTCTAGCTCTTTGGCCCTCCTTAATAGAGAAAGAAGATGTTGTGAAGCCAGGAGTCTTGAGAACTCATGGAATTCTACTGGTCACAAGCAGGGAATTTAAAGGACAAGCAACATAGATTTTTTTCCAGAGTTTTTCCAATTTAGAACTACATTGTGGAGTGCAATGCTAAGCACCCAGTTGTGGTTACAGAGCTGGAGGTAAATTGGAGTCTTGACAGAAAGGGATGAGAATGGCTAATACAATTTTAAAACTGCTTACTCAGAAATTAATTTTTTTTTTCCTTGTCCTTTCCCTGCTTTTATTACCAAATCCCAGAAAGGTGTTTTTTTAGAAGAAGGACTGCAATGCATTTCCTGTATGTTAATAGTATCCCAGAGGGTAGTGAGATGTTGCTGTGGTCCAAGTAATATGACATATATTGGAATGAAGAGAGAAGTAATTACTTAAGCAAAGAGTGCTGTAGCTGGAATATTTGTCTGTCATCTAGTCCATCACTGAGTCTTATCCCCAGCCTCAGGTAAAGGTGCATATTACTGTTTATTACAGTGCAATAATTCTGGTTCCAAGTGATGACATGGCCTTTTACTCAAAGAACTAGACTGTCAGATGCTTGTAGAAAGGAGTATTCAATGGGAGGAAGAGCATGGAAAGTTAACAGGGACAAGTTTTACCAAATATATTTAGCATGAAAAATCATGTTTTTACTAAGTGAAACACAAAATACATGGATCTTGCAGCAGCTCTTAGGAATAGATCTGTAAATCTCCTCTCTGAGTTTCAAGAAATTCAGTATCTGATCAATAGACTGACCAAACACTGATTATTTGTAGTGGAAAATTGCCTCCCTGGCTACTAAAATTGTGAAACAAAGACTCTTTCCAATTTGAGAAAGCACTTCATTATATGAGTAGTCCAAAGAAACAGATCAATCTCCTATCCCTAAAGTCAAGGAGCCTCATCTGGCCTGATAATGGTGAGACATGCAACTAGGTCTGTCCTCACAAGACCTCCATTTATTTTGTCACAATAAGAAACATTCCTTAAAGCTTGAAAATCAGTTTTCTGCCCAGCAGTTGAACACAATTGAGTTCTACACGCAGGCAGAATATTTTTATTCAATGCACAAATTCCTCTAATGATTCCCTGTCCAAAAAAACAACAAAAAAAGGCAATATATAAAGTACTTACAGGTGTCTTAAAAATGGTTCTTTATTATTTTGATGGTTAACATGATGGTAATGTTGATGATGGTATATTTCTTGAAGTTCATTTGCCCAGTTTCAAAGAGGAAATTGGATCTAGGATCATTCAAAGCTTCATCAAATGGAGAAGCTGTAAAATAAAAATTACTTCCTGCCACAGTTCTAATAAACCTCCCCTTCCTGCATCTCCTTCCCTCCATGTATAACATTCCCCCTGTAGGTTCGTAATGATGATTTAATCTCCTTCACTCTTGCTTTATGGGAGCCAGTAGCTGGGACTCTATTTAGATTGATTGTTCTTCACTTGTTATTAACAAGTGGCAAATTAATGGAGATGAACAAAAATGAAAGAGGAGATTTAAATCCAGCTTCCTCTGCACCACAGGGTTTTGATTTCAGACAGTTTATTCCTAATTTGAAGACAATGACAGTGAATTGATAACATTCTGGAGTGTGTTAAGATTCAGTGTGAAGGCTGATAAAGTATTTTGTGGCCTTTTTTGTTCAGATTTAGTTATCACCAAAACAGGTCTTAATTCTTCCCTGCTGGTGCTCTGTCTGGTGTTTTTCCCCTTCACTTGGAAAACTTCACACAGGCTGGCTAGATTGCAATGAATAGTGCTATAATATTCCTTATATGCTCCTTGTCACTTTTGCAATTGCTTCATAACTGGTGCTGCAGACAATTTCTCTGTTGTTCTCAGTATAAAAGACTGAACATATCAGTTTATACAAATTTTTAAAATATTTCTTTCACCTCCAGGTGAAAATTACCTCTAGCAGGTTTCTGTTGGAGAGCAGAGTCTTACGGGAGCTCTGTTCTCAACCAATATTGTTGATGCAATGGAAAGAAGACAAGAAACCTGCATAATAGTATAATTATTGTTATTAATATCATCAACATCATCATTATTATTAATGTTGTTGGTACTGTTATTATTATTTAATAATAATTATGATAACAATAATAGTCATAATATTGCTGTAACCAAAATACTAGGCTATTTGTACCACATTTTAAAATGTGACTTCTGTCCAAAGCAGCACTATTTCAATTTTTTGGCTTGACAGCCTGTTTAGAAAAAAGCTCAGTGAACAGCTGCAGGTTTCCAATTCCAAATTGTTCATGAAAGGAATACTACAATTTTAAACATAAGGAGTTAGCAAAGTATTGCACCTTCCAAGGTGGTGGTATGCTTCAAATTGGATGTATTTCAGCTGCTTATTAGGATTCATATGACTTTTCAGTGGTAATTTCCCCATTGTTCCAGTCACTTCTTTAACTCCTTGTTTTCTATGGGGAAATAATGTTTGTGGAGACTTTTGCATTACGCACTCCACTTGTAAGTCAGCCTCTCCTGCTAAGTGCTTGATCTCAGGTGCAGGCAAAGAGGAAAAACAGCTCTTGAAAGAAGGCTTTTTCAGATCTAGGAAAAGAATGTGAAAGTGATCAGAAGCAGCTCATTTCTCTCCCAGCTCACTTTAAATAAAAACATGGGATTTACAAAGTCTTCTTATGGGGCGATAATCATGTCATGGATCCTGTTACACTATCTGTAAATCTATGAAAGATTTCCTACATGATTGGCCATTTCCATGGTCTTTCTAGTTCTGTAGCCATTAAATCAGTTAGGATCAAGACCATGGCAGAAAGCATTAGATGAAGAAACAAGATATAATTCCAGTAGAAAGCAAATATTGCCATATTGTACAAATATGGCAAATATTGCCATAGTGTACAGCAAACAAAGGTGGGTGCACAGTAAGTGAAATGTTGGAGGATACTGAAAAATTTGGAAAGCCTACAATTCAATTACTGAGCAAGACACTAAGATAGAAGCTTCAAGCCAAAAATGTTCTCTGATATTTTGCAGGAGTGATTGAAATGAATGTTTCCCCAATTTCACTTTTCTACCTCTCACAGCTGTGAGATTATAATGGATACTATGAGTACACTTTAACTGGAAAGTAAGAAAACTAAATTGTTTATTGACAGAATGGAATTTACAGTAATAGCTGAAACTGAAGATGAGTGCAAGGAATTAATTAGATCCCCAAGATGCTGTCTGTGCTATAAAAGGCAGATGCAATTCAGTGCTGGTAGATATAAGATAAAGCACACGGGAATACACACGTATACCATCATGAGCTCTAAATTAGCTATTGCTATCAAGGAGACCTTGGAAAGTCAACATGCCAGCAGAAAGTCAGGAATTTTTTGGAAATGAGTAGAGAATAAAACAGGAAACTTATGTCACTTCATAGCTAATCATATCACAAGTTGCTATATGACACAAAGAAAAATTATAAGGAGGTTTTATAGAATAAACAAAGTTCACATGAGAGGAAGGATCACTGTGGGTTTGCACTTGCCTTAAGCTATTGCTAAGTGTCTGCTCCTGGCTATTTCCAAAGGAAAGCTGGGTGAAGGAGTTGATCTTAGGTTAGAGACCATAAAAGACCATTCTTATAGTCATTTGTTTCTTGCATTCATGCTTTTCAAGTAGGTGAGTTTCTCAGAGTATCCAACAGGTATTTAACGTATGGTTTTAAGGCACTGTAGCATTACATTCCTTTAAGAACTTTGGTTACCACATCAATATAGTAGCAGGTCCTAGCTAGACTTTAAACATAATGTCCAATCATAAGCTAGTTCAGCTTGATTTATTGAAAAAAACACAGAATGCCAGATGAGATTACTGCTCACATATTGTACGATGCACCTGGCTAGGAACGATGCCAGATATATGTCTCAACAGACTTCATGTTAAAACTCAATGAAAGAATGTGTATCAAATTCACTCTAAAGTATATCCTCCTGCAATAAAAACAATTATTAAAAAAAAGAGATCTTATATACAATGAAATAATATGTATACTGGGTCTTTTTTCCCATGAGAGATGCTGGAGGCATTAAATATATTACATAAAATATATACATAAATTATATAGTATATTGTATAGATCTTTGTTCTGAACTCTGAGATTATTTGCATGCATTCTTTGAAAATGCCATTGTTCATCTTCATTATTTCCCTTTTTCTTTTTTTTTCTGTTTCTTTTTTTTTAATCCTGATTCTTTTGGTTCTGCTCTGTGGTTAGCATCTCTAGTGCCCTTGATATCACCCTTTAAGAACAATGTCTGAACTAGAAAACTACACTGTAATTGCATGTTAATGGGAAAAATATACATGAGCTTTATGACACACCCGTCCAGGAAGCTGTGACAAGCTTTCCTGGCATCTTGATATCAGATTTTCAGTGCTTAATTCATTTTCCTTTTCTTAACGTGAGACTAAATTTTACGTATGTTCAATTCACTTTTCTGCCAACACTGCTATGGATGACATGCACACAGCAGCAGGTAGATCATATGCACTGTACTTACTTGAAGCAGTGAGCACATTGTGCTGGAAGCTGGAAAACTCTCAGCAGCAGGGAGTGAGTGATCCTTGGGGAGCGAGTGATCCTTGGCTGGATTTGCTTGAGCAGAGACTGAACCTTTGCAGGGGTCCTTCTTGGCAGAGCTGCATCCATTGCCTCAGAGGCTTTAGCAGAGGGGCAGTTTCTGAAGCTTGGTGAAGCTGTGCCCCCACCCAGCACAGCTGTTTGGAAAGGCACTCTCTATAGATTTCTTTCACATCATTACAGCTTAGAAAGCACCACATGAGCCTATGAAAAAGAGCTTACCAAGGCCATGTTCTCACAGGATACCAGCTGAAGGACCTGCCCTCCCCTCCTCAGCACTCTTCTCTGCCTGCTTATTCCTGTCCCTAGTTCCTGTCTCAGCTGAGCTAGCTCAAGTGCTTCCAGGGCTGTTCCAAAGCTCAGATAACAAAATCAGCTCAGTTTAGAAGAAATCCTTTCCAGATTTATTTCTGGAAAACACTGAATGCAATCTTCAAGTGATTGTCGCAGCACAGCTGAGGCGCCAGACAACTGGGGAGCAAGGGGAAGACATGGATGGCTGGGGATAGTGAGGGGAAAAGACAGGAAAACTTTTAAAGCTGTTCCACAAATAAAACTAGTATCTGTCTGCACTGCACTTTACTGTTGCAGGAATAACCCAGCAGCAAATTACTGTTCTCTGAAGCCAGGAAGAATCACAAAGACAATTCTACTCACAAAAAGTAATCTTTCCTTGAATGTGGTTTGGCTGCTGCTGTTTGTGCCAGGCTCTGTTGGAGACAGTGGCCATCCCTCACGTTTCCCACATGCATGTAGAAATTGAGTGTAAGGCTGATTTTTTCTGTGGGAGCACCCTGGTAGGTTTGTGTGTGGCCAGGCAGAGCATCACAGTGCTCCTGCCTGCACTGCCATTACCCGTGCCAGTGGCTGAGGGCACTGGCTGCTGGGACTGCTGTCACTGAGGCACAGGTCAGGATGAGTTCTGGCATGTCCCCTTTTGTGGCTTCTCAGGGCCTCCACACCAGCCCAGAATGGCAAATGTCTCCTAGACATAACCCCCCGCCTCTCCTTTGCCTAGCTTTTCCTCCCCATTCTCTCCATCTCTCTTTTCTTTCTCTATTGATTTTCTGCTCCCCACCTTTCCTGTAAGACTTGGGATGTGATTGTCCCATCTGGTGCAGCACTGATAGCTCCTCAGCCAGGTCAGTTATTTGGCATCTCTGCCTTGGTGCCACGTGTTTCATTTAAACCCAGACCAGCAGTTATATCGTGGGGTCCTAGCCCCATTCAGCCACCCTCTTCTACCCTCTCTGTGTGGGTGTTTAAGCCAGGAGCTCTTGGCCACCTCTGCAGGCCAAATTTAATGACAAGGGAGAAATCATCCTGACAAAATGCATACACAGCTCCCTACACTAAATCACAGATGCTAAATCACACAGTCTGCCAGACATGCTCAGAATGGGAATTCACTGCACGAACACCCCGCTTGATTTAAATAGAGGGGTATGCCAGCTATTTTTAATTTACGAGTCCACCACACTGTTGCTGCTGGTGGCCACAGTTTGTGGTATATTGCTGTGATGCACTAAGCATAGACTAAAATTTCCCAGCACATCCTGTCACATAAATTCTCTGTGTCTGTACTGTGTTACTTTGACAGTCATCACTTGTGTGGGGTCTGAAACTTGTCATTCTTCATCTTTTCATCAGATGAAACTTCAGAAAATTTGTATTTGTCTAGGAGGTTGTAATCTTCACTTATTTTTACAAAGTATACTGATGGCATAAACAGCATTTATGACAGTCTAACTACACTAACAATTTAATCATGTTCTCTACTAAGAAAGATAGAAGGTGAGTTTCCATCTCAGACAAATATGGTGAGATTTTTTGCCACTTCAGCTGTGTCTATATAATGGTGTCTTTAACAAACATTTGCTTGTTAAGGACTGCACCTCAATTAACACAAATGGTTTTCAAACTGAAACAGAAAAAGAAATGCATGAAAAGGCCACTTATAAGCAATTTGGAGTGAATTGCTGCAATTTATTGCCAGCTTGAAACTCTGAGATGGACCAAAGGTAAATCACTGTATTCTGAAACTAAGCAAAATGATCCACAAATTTTTCCCTCCCTGTTGAATTTGAAGAGAAAACAAACTGGCTCCTGAGTACATAGGAGTGTGTTGTTCTACCACCACAGAACATTTTTAGCTTTTTGCAGACATGATTTTGTCCTTATGCTGATAGGCCTTCCCATCTTGAATCAAGAGTTGAGTCTCTTCAGATACTCTTTATGGCATCTTAGCCATTGCTGAGCTGAAGACCCAGTATGTTCCCTCAGTAAAGCAGCAGAAGCTCCTTCTGCCAGGGCCTTTTCACAGCTGCCTGGCTTCAGCACTAGGTAAAATTCACTCCCACAGAACAGACCAATGTTTCTCTTGGGAGAGGAGTCTAGCCAGGGGAATCTGATACTCAAAAGAATGGTGCAAGGGGCATTAAACTGAAATAATTTGGTCCCCACAGGGTCCCTTAACACAGAGTTTATTCTGAAACTCTTACTATGTTTTCAGCTCTCCTCATTTGCTCTGACACGCAGTTTCCTGTCTGTATAAAAGCCACAACTGCAGGGCAACCAGGATCATCAGAGCAGGGCAGCCCCTACCAAAGGGAAGCCAGGGGGAGAAACTGACTCAGTAGCTCCACTCCAATAAGCAAAAGTGTGATCAACACATGCAAAAAAATTTCTGTCTTCTTTCAGTTTTAAGATGGGCATAATATTAATACTGTATTAATGTAACTGGTGCACATCTTTCATTCTTGAGAAATTAGGAGATGCAAGGCACCTTGGAATCAGAAATGTAAAGCTATGATGTCTGTAGAACCAAAACTGCACTAAATACGTTAAAGATCTCAAAAGAAAATCTTTAATCTAAAAATCTTCTGATCTGGAACACTATGAGTTTAAGTTTTTGCCTACAACCTAAACATGGGAGAGCTGGATGAGAATAAAATATTTTAAAAGTGTGTATAACTTATTCAAATGTACAGCACACTGCCCTGCCTGCATGCAGTGGAGTCCTCCTAGGTAGGGTCAAACTGAAATTTCCTGGCTTTGTTAAGAAGTGCTAACCCATGAAACTTTGTTGATAACTTGTGTGCTTTCAAGAACAATTTGCTACAAAGGGAAAAATCACTTTTCCCTAATGATAAGACAGCTTTTCTTTAACGGTAGCAGCACATTTGCTCCATGGGTCTTTCTTCGTCATAGAATCCTGCTCACTAAAGGCTTCCAGTTATCAGTTGGGTAAAATCCAACTTTGTTATCTGGGATCCTACGGAACATAATTTTTTTGTATGCCAGTTCACTGCTGTTTGTTATAAGTTATTTCCAGACTTCCTTCTTTGCTTTCCCAAAAGATCCTTGCCCTGAACAGGAGCTACCCCGTGTTACTGCACTGCAGTCTGTGCCGTGTTTACTCCACTGGTGCAGGCAGAGGAGACAGTGAGGCGGCATGAGCAGGAAATGAGACAATAGCAAAGATGGAATATGACTTGAGGAAATTCCAGAAGTCCCCAAGAAAACAATGAGAAAATATTAATTAAAGAATGTCTGTTCGTCTGGCTCCAGTCAGATTAGCAAATAAACCCCAAACCTTGATGTTTGGATCTAGAGAGGAGAAAGGAGAGAGTGCAGATGGCTACTGCTAGAAATTAATGTCTAGTAATGAGAGGAACATAGGTGGAATTGGGTGGGATGGGATTTCAAAAGAACTCAGACTGAGAGAATTTACCTAAGGTGATGAGCTACCATGTACTAAGAATATACAGTTTTTGCTGCTGGGATTTTTCCTTTTTTTTTTTTTTTTTTTTTTTTTTTTATGTATTTAAAGGAGTAGGCAATGACTTCATAAGTGGTTTTTAGTCTTAATCTCATCTACTGTTCATACGCTCTTGGGAACAAGTGCTTGCCAGTGATGGGAGCTGAAGAAACAATTATGCTCCCACAGCTGGAACTGTCTGCCGGATGGCACTGAGGGCATTTGAACCCTGGAATTCCAATTGAGCACAGACACAGTGATGAATGAGGCTGTATTTGACACAAGAGAAATGCACTTGAATCATCCCTAAAAGTAATCCTCAGTGCTGGTTCTGAAGACCCTCCAACCATACCTCTTCCTTTGTAACTATCATGCCCTACTTTAATTTCTGTCCACACCGTCTTTCTCTTAGATTTTAACTGGAATAAAGGAACTGCAATCCATGGGATTTAGTGCATAATCCTAAACTGCATAGCAAGGAAACAATGTCTAGGAATGTTGGACAAAACATGACCTTTCTAGGTAATCCCCTATGGGCACAAGAGAAACTTGTATCACTGGGGTGCAGTTTCTGATCCTAGAACTGCTATTTCCCTGTGCTTACGTTGCTGCTTTTATCAAAGTCTTGAGAGACAGTTAAGCCTGATGAATGCATCTAAGTTTCTGCACAAAAAGAAAATAACTTCAACTCAAATCTTTGCTGGAGCTGATCACACTGGAAATTTCTGGCCTCAGAGCAGTACTGGTAGCTCTAGTCCCAGCCAGTGACATATTTGTTTGTATTGTTTTCAGGTTTGGGCAAATGACTTACTGGGTTTTGTGTATCTTATGAAATTCTCTACCTGTATTTCCTCCCATTAAACATTTTACAAGACATTGACAAATGTGGACACAGCTGTGCCTCCTATCTGTGATGGTACATAATGACATGTAGCCACTTCTAATTTTTATTAAAACTCAGTACACTGAAAAACACATAAAAGGCTCTCCAAACAAGAGAGGAACAACAATCATATTTTGGCTAAGCTTGCTTCTCGTGCTCTGTGTTCTTCCTCTCTGTGTTGCGCATTACTAACATTTCTAGCAGCAGGTGAAAAATTATTAGATTCCTCCTCCCACTTTGCTTCCCCCTCCTCTTCTTGCTTTTGTCCTCTCAAATAATATATCTAGTCATCTTAAAAAACATGACTTCTTTCTATCAGTCTCTAAAGTCCAGAAACTGAGAGCTTTCTACCTTATTGCAGAAGTAAACTTCGTTAGTGTTGCTGAGTGAGGCTTTGCAGCACCTGGGCTCTGGAAAGCCATGGCAGGGACTGGATTCTTCTCTTTTTCTCACTGTTACAAGCTGGGGAGATCCTTCACTGCTTGTGCTGAAGTGAGGGAAAAATCAACACCACATTTGCTATTCTATTCTGCATGGATCATCCATTGTCTATTATGAGCTGAAAATACCATCATAGGAGGCATTAAGAAGGCACAGCTACTAGTAATGAGCATATGTGTATCTCTATTACACTGATTTTAAGATAACAAGGTATAGTGAATGCAAAGGGCCTTGCCCAGTCTGCCAAAAAAAAAAAAAGTAGAAAAAGTAGAGAAGAAAAAGAAAACTCTGTTCTAAGTAGTTCTTTTTCTTCTTGAAGGCTGTTAATGAAAAGGGAAAAAAACTAACACTTGAAATGAAAGACATTGAGGACCTGCTTGTCCTCATGCACATTCACTGTGTGCTGAAGCCTGTAACAATGAAAGGAAATGATAGCAGAGCAGCATTGCCCTCCCTCAGACTGAGAAACTTTCGCTGCAAAAGCATTTTAAAAGAATAACCCAGAGTACAGTAATTAAAGCTGATTCGGTTTCTCAAAAGACAGCTTCAAGCTTTTGTGCTGAACCTTCACAAATTCCACAGGGCTTTATTATTAATTGTGTTCCCCCTGCACACTGCTCTCTTTGGGATGTTTCTGCTGTCACAGGCTCAGTATTTCTCACAGGCTTTCTGTACATAACTGAGACTTGTCAGGAGAGGGAAATGTTTTTCCAAGCATTTTTCCCCTTTGTCCTGCCTCTCTTGTGCCTTGTTCCCTTGGTAATTTTTTGTTTGCTTGCTTTTTAATTTTCTTCAACATTTTCTTTCAGAAAGTCTCTGGTGGAAAGGAATGACATTGGGGCTGGATGCTTTTCTTTCACCACTCTTAGATCACATGTCAAACCCACCTCGCATCTTTGCTCCTGAATGTCTGAACAGCTGGTTTCTTGCAGGAGCTGCTTAACTCACTGCAGGGCAGGCAGCCATGAATGCAGCTGTGGGTGCAATACACACACCTGGCCTTGGATCCAGATTCTACCAGATATCAGGAGAGACAGAAAGAGAAGTTAAAGGCTGCTGCTAGGCAAGGGAATCTGTGTTGGGAAGCAATCTGTGCTAGAGGGAAGAATCAACCCTTCAGGTTGTAGTTCTTTCACAGACATTTTTCTTATGTTTCTCTGTGTTCCTTTTGATTGGTTTTGTGTTTTATTGCTTTTTTTAACATGGAGAAGTGGAAGGCTGAATTTTGTAGAATTTGGAAGACATGCTATGTGTCCTGGAATAAAAGTGAAAGGTGGCACTCTTTATTGTAGTCAAAGGGACTATAACATGAAAGGTAGTGACCCACTGGCATTTAAAGGATACCCTTAAGTATCCATAGACACTGTTGCTACTTTCCAGGTAAAACTCCACTGCTAATATTTCTTGCTTTTTTCTGTGATCACTCATAATAGATAAAAAATGTGGGGAAGAAAACAACGGTTTCCAATTTGACTGGTGCTTGTGGTACTTTAACACTTGACATTCACTGCTTGGTGGTAGCCAGCAGATCACCTTGCAAGGCTAGCCAATCTTCCACAGCACTTAATGGATTTCAGCAAAATAGGGTAGATTAGAAGGGGGCCTGACTGTGGACTGCAGTTCTTTTCCTCTGAAGAATTGTTCAAATGGAAAGAAATAGAAAGTCCCTTTGCCATCAAATATATTGTTTCATCCATCTAGATGTCCTGACTAGTGTATGACTCTGCTGCAGGGGAAGGCTTCTGTTTGTGGGGAAAAATGAATTTTATTTTCATCACCCGCTTGTCCTTGAAGGCAAAGTTGAGGGTTCTTTGGATTTATTGAGCCAGATGTAGATGTGTATGTGTAGTTATCTATATGCAGGCAGATATATCTAAGGGCAGACTTAGTTATCTGACCTTCCTTTACAGTCAAAAGGAGAAGAAAATTCTCCTGCCCCATTCTTGATTTTAATGAAAAAAATATCAAATGAACTTGTGCTGTGTAATGCCCTAGAAGTGCCTGTTTGCTCCCATTAACTCCTCAGAGAGGTAGAATGATCAGTTTAGATATACCAAGAAATAAATATCATTCCCTAACTTCACTAGGGGCAAGAAGGAGGATCTGAGAAACTCTGGGCTGGTTAGCCTCACTGTGATCCCTGGGAAGCTATTGGAACAAATAACCCTGGAAAGCATTCCCAAACCTATCAGTGACAGGAAGGTTACTGGGAGTAGTCAGCATGAATTTAGGAAGGGGGAATCAAGTCTGACAAAACTGATATCCTTCTATGCTAAGATGATGCTGACTCCCACAATATTCATAGATAAACTGGTAAAGTATGGACCAAATAACAGGTCAGTAAAGAAGACAGAGGCAGACTCTTCTGAATTATGTTTATTGAAAGGGCAACAGGCAAAAGGCATGAGCTAATATGTGGGAAATTGCTTTTAAATGTAACCATATTTTTTTTATTATGATGTTGATCAAACACTGAAACTGGTTGCCCAGAGAAGTTGTTGAGCTTCAGTCCTTGGAGATGCTCAAAACCTGTCTGGATGCAGTCTTGGACAATCTGTTATAGTTGACTCCAAAAGATACCAAACATATCAAAATGTTATTTGTTTGTTTCTTTATCCAAACCCTGTGTGCTACCAGAGGACAAAAATTCTGGAGTAGGTTCTGAGTCTTTAGCCAGGTTATTTGTTTCAGCTCCACCATAGCAGAATCAAACCAATGCTCCCATTGACTGAAAGCTCTGCACTCAGGAATGCTTAAAAAAAATCAAAACCATTAACAAAGGGTGTGGCAATGCCTTGGATTCTTCTTGGCTGTGAACACAAGCAATAAAGTGTTATTTCTTTTTAAAAGAGTAACTTCTGAAGTATCAGGTAAAGATCACAAGATCTGGAGAGTTTATCAACGTAGTAAGTGTTGCCCAGGAAGACACAGAGGCACATTAGCATCACATAGATATAATCCAAGACTGGGTTTGCTCACAGCATCATTGGCTGCGTCCAAGAGCAGTAAAAGAGCATATAAAGTGTGGGGTGAAAAAGAGTTTGTCTATGTCTGAAGTCAATATAAAATTTTCTCCCTTCTCTCTAGAAGAGACCACTAAGCAGGAGAGTTGAACTAGTTTTTAATTTACCGAAGTTTTCTCAAGGCCCAGCAGAAAGCCAGACTTCTGTAAAGTGAAAGAACTTGAAGAATTTCTTCTATTTCTTCCAATCTCTAGGGAATCTGGCCTCATCTCTCATAACCTACCTAATTTTGAGACTGGTGGTTATAGAATACTGAGAGATGCACCAAGAAAAATAATAATTCCCATTGTGCTTGGGCAGAAAATAACATCCTGTGTTCTCAGTAGCAGACCTGGCCATGTGGTCCAACCTCTGCAACCTCCAGGCTTCAGTACTGAGAGCCCCAACAGCGATGAAACGCTGCCTGCCAGGGCTTCAGCTGGTGCAGACCGCAGGAGCATGTCTTGCTTTGTCTCATGGGTCACTTCCTCTACACAAGTTTCTGCCCCTTTCCCAGCTCCCCAGTGGCTGTGGGGCTCGTTTCAATGCCTCCAGAGTGGAGTTTGTGCCTGACATTCCAGCAGGGCTTGTTGCTTCTGAGCATTCACTTAGGCTAAAACAAAAATGAGTTTTGAAGTGACAAGATAGCTCTAGACACACCAGTGAACTATAAATAAGTGGAAAGGTCAGAAAAATATTCTTCTGCTGAATTAGAATGTGTGTTATTTAAGAATACATGGAAATGGAGCAATAGTTAATGCTTTGCTATTGCACAACATATTCTTTCTATATTTTCTTATCTCATTAGCACACTGAATAGGCGTTTGAGGAAGGGATGCACCCAAAAGCCCATTCTCTGCAAAAATAAAGGAAAGGAAATTTTCAAATAATAATGTCACAAGACTCAGACACTGAATTTTCTTAAAAATACCTTTATTTCTCTTTTCTTTTAACTTCTGATCATGATCTTTAGGAGCAACAGTTTTCAAATTTCCTGTGTCCTGGAAACATTATTAATGGAACACTGAAATGTTCTTTGAACATGCACCAGGTACAAGACTTTTAAAATCAGATAATTTTCACTTACTGCTGCATTTTCCCCTTTTTCTTACTGCAGCATAGGCATCATTTGAACAGATGATATTTTATGAACTGACCCACTTACAGATAATACCATGCAATGTTTGAGGTTGGTATTCTGATCTGGCACATACTTGCAAGTGTTGGTGTCTCTGCTAATAGCCCTTTACCTCTACTGAAATCCGATTGCAATGGAAGTGGGCGGAAAAGGCAATGCTGAATGGGATAAAATGCCTCTGAAAGCACAATACACAGCTCAATGTACATAGCTCAATGTATTGTGCTCCATCCCTTAACACAGAAGTTAATGACAATGGTTCCAGGTGCTGTGAAAAAAATTGGGAACAACAGGACTGAAATGGTTTATTAGGAAAATTTACCTAATGAGAGGGTCACTAAATCACGACTTGGGTTTACTCTCTCTTCCTTGGTAAGTCTCAGGTCTTCCTAGAGGAGTAGGTCTTCCTCCTTCCACAAAGTCTTCCTTCTTTGTGTCCCACTTCCCTACATGGAACATGTGGATCCCAGTACTATCCTACCCTCTGGAGTGGTGATGGCAAAGTTTTTAAAAATGGTGGTCATGATAAAATTGGGAAAATGCCTATAACAATTAGGAAGGGGTCAGGGAGAAGGATGTAGCAGGTATTTCTTCATCAGATGTTTTCAACCTTGCAGGAAGCAAGGCATTCTTCTAGGAAATCTTTGCCTGGTGGAAGCACAACTGCTCTGATGTTCATCTGAGGGTGACATCCTGGCTAGCTCCTGTCAGAAACTCTGCTGGTAGCTTAGACAGCACTTGAGATATGGAGGGTGCCCAAGCACTGAATCATGGTACAATTATAACAAACTGCTGAACTGTTGCAGAAAACATCTCAATTTCAAACCATCAGGTTTCACGTATTTAGAGTAAATTTTACTCTAACGAGCTTGTTCATCTAACAGGCTGGAAAATCTGGTAGGAGCTGCCAGTTTGTACACATTTGCCACTAATAGGCTTCTCAAGCACTGTGGAGGTTTCTATAGCTGTGAAGCCATTCCTGTGGCCTCTCAGTCACTCTCTGGGGATGGATGCTAGATCCATCACAGCCAGCCTCAGAGTTATGATTTGTGTTATGAGTTGTAGTGGCAAGCAAAATTGTCAGTATCCAGAACTGCACTGTGCTTTGGCTCTCCAAAACCAGCCAGAAAGTCATCCCCTCTCCCAAAAAACAGCACTCTTTACGAACAGAATGAAAAGTGACCATCTGGTGTGTGTCTGGCAGCAGGGAGGTGGTGGAGTAACAGAGTCAGAGCCAAGTCTTGGTGGATGAGCTCACCAGTGAAAGGGCAGAATGGGCACAGCCTCCAAGGCACATCACACTCGGATGGATGAAAAGTGTCAGCAGACTTAGACTATTAATTAATTAATAATCTCTATTATAGATTCCAAAAAAAGTACATCTCTCTTTGCATTCTCTATACCTGCAGTGTGGTTGTGTCTGCAAATGAGAATCTGTCCAGTAGAGTGAGACCTCATTCCAGGCTATAAGGTAGCTGCAGTACATATCATAGCTGTGTGAGCTTCCCAGTAAGGGTCCTGATGGGCTAGGGACAATATTTCCTTTGTTGAACCCAGGGCAAGGGTGTTACAAGTTAGACAAAACCTTTTTTTTTCTCTCTTTGCAGGGTGAGTTCCTCCTTTGCTGACAGAGAACAATTTGCTCAGTGATTTGATGCTTCCTGACTGTTTAGTTACTTTGTACACTTAAATAGAATGAAGTTTTAATCTGAATTATTCCACTTAGATGCAAGGAAAAACTCTGCAAAATAGGACTTTGAAAGGCAGTATTCTCTCAGTTTTGGTCAGTTTCTATTCCAAGCCACTGGGCCTCAGGAACAGATGCCAGCTATCCCTGAAAAACAGTGTCCTTCCTCTGCTGTAGACGGGAAGCAAAAATGAAGGATGTTGCTCCATTCTGCCTGCTAGCAGGGTTATTTGCCTAATTGTGCCTTCTCAATGGCAGGAAAAAGGACAAGAGGATGAGGGTCACAAGACCTTCATCATGGTAGACTGTGAATAGAAGCCCAAGGTTTAACAACTTCAGAAGGTTAACCCAAGGTCAGCAACCAGTTTATCAGTATGTAGTCACTTATAGAATGTGGGGTCAATCTGACAATCCCAGAAATTACTGCCCTGGGATCTAGTTTTGGTAGTTTGATTAAACTTACTTAAATATGACAAGAGTGGAAGTGAATAAAGCTGGTGCTCCAGAGGGCACTCTCTAGTACTGTATCAATTTTCAACACAGTAACAAAAGTGCTTGTAATCTATCCTTAAAGTCAATTAAAGCTAAATGCAAGATGTTCAATTCTTTCTATGCAGTTTCTCTGTGTTTTGTTTGGTTTTTTTTTTTTTTTTTTTTTTTTTT
>VXAX01003394.1:1872500-1916131 GCA_013399835.1 Leptocoma aspasia
TTTTTTGGTTTTTTTTTTTTTTTTTGTTATGTTTTGTCTGGGGCGTTGTTTGTTTGTGTGTTTGGGTTTTCTCATTTGTTTTCTTTTGTGATTTTTTGCTTCGTAACATCATGTTTTTTCTGAGTTTGTTAACCAATATGGTCAAACTCCAAAGGCTAAATCAAGAAATCCTTAGATGGATTAAAAATAATGAGAGTTTTAAATTTATCTTTTTTTTTAGTTGCTATTTGAACTGTTATAATTTAGGATTTTGATCCTTTTGGATTCAGCATTTCATTTTTCCCACTGTAAGCAAGGACTATCATTCCCAGGAATTCCAGGAGACAGGGCTTCTACTACTAAGCACCATATAAAGTGGGAATACAAATGGTGTCCAGACTGTGGTGGGCAAATCCTTCAACCAGTGGAGGATTCCTTCCTGTAACCTGAAATTTGCAGGCAATAAATTTCTGGTGTCCCATGATGCAGAAAAAGAGAATTTCACAGGATTCTGACCATTCAAAAGAAGTCATTCACATAGTCAAAAGTGGTCTTATTCACCTTCATACCATTATTTGCTTCATTTCTGTATGAATATGATTGCATATAGTGAAGACCTATGCCTTTTGTTATATCTGTGTGCTTGTATTTGAGGAGGTTTAGAAATTACAGTTGAGTGAATCTTACAGGCATTAGGCCTTAGCTCTAAAGAGATGCTCAGAAGTAGCTTAAAGCCTTACTTTTATTAGGACTCTGATTTTTTTTCATTAGAGCTATGCATTAAAAGCTACAGCTTTAATAGAAATTTGGGAATAAATTGCTGTGCTGCTTCAAAGCTGCTAAAGTGGAATATCATGTAGCTGCAAGGACTGCTTGCCCAGTCCGACAGCTCTGCTTCTCACATTGCTTTCAACTTGTCCATTTTCTCTCTTGCTCAGCATCATTGCTCCCCTGACAGCCACTTGGATGTGCAGCTGCCATCGTTCTGTCACCTCTCTGGACAGACAGCAAGAGGTAGTATCAGTCTCTACTGAAAGACTGATAATGTGGCATCTTGTTTTAGCTTTGAGGAGAATATTGTGTAAAAGGGTTGCCTTTCAGTATCATCTTGGTGGTTTTCTGAGTGATTTCTATAGTAGGAAAAGAGGTTTGATCCCCCTTTAGGATCTTCTAAGGTCTGATAGACTCCTACAGCCTGTATTAAGACCATGAAACTCCACCTGGACTGGAGAATCACAGACTTATAGAATCATTTAGTTTGCAAAATTCCTTTAAGATCATTACATCCAACCATTCACCCAGCACTCCAACTCCAGCACTGAACCATGTCCCCAAGTGTCAGATCCATAGGTTTTTAAATACCTCCAGTGATGGTTATTCCACCCCTTTCCTGAGCAGCCTGTTCCAATGCTTGATAACTCTTTCCAAGAAGAAATTTTTCCTAATACTTAATCTAAGCGTCCCCTGGAGCAACTTGAGGCCATTTCCTCTCCTCCTGTCACTCATTACCTGGGCGATGAGACCAACCCTCACCTCTCCACAGCCTCCTTTCAGGCAGCTGTAGAGAGCAAGAAGGGCCCTCCTGAGCCTTCTTTTATCCAGGCTGACCACCCCCAGCTCCACCAGCTGCTTCTCATCAGATCTGTGCTCCAGACCCTTTGGTAGGTTCAAGAAAGCTTGGATCAGGAGAAGTGATACAAGGAAAATCCCCAATTCTTTCATTGTTCTCCTCTTGGGAAGAATGCATTCTCCAATTTACTAGCCCAGATGGAAATAACCATCTAATTTACATTACATGTAATAATTCTTCTCATATTTTTGATTTCTGATTTCAATAGTCTGTTGTCTAGAAATATTTTTCACTACTGCATTCTGAGAGGACTTCATTTGGAAGTTTTCACATTTGTGTATTTTTTGCCTTTGCCAAATTCCCATCACAGGCAAATATTGTGTCCTCTAAAGTCATCCAAAAAGCAGTTCTTTCAATACAGCACTTTGTAGTGTGTACTTATAAATACTGTTGGTTTAATTGTTGCTCTAACTGTTGTGACAGAATATTCTCACAAGACATTGGAAAAACACCCCTCTGACCCTCTTTCCTTAAATTACATGAACAGGTCTAGTAAAAACAGCAAAAGTTTGAAAATCTGGGATTTTCAGATAAGTTTTTGAAATAAACAGCTTTTTAGATGGCTAATGTATATTTTAAAAAGAATTGTTGGAGAGATCCATAGGGCATAAGAGTCAGTGGGGGATATTTCGTGCCAGTTCCCTGTGCTGGTTATAATCCCACTGGAGGTTTGCACCATGAGAGGAGCCATATCCTGGTTTGTTCTGGTTCAAAAGAGCTAGCCAAAAGATGGTCCTGTGCAGAATGAGACACTGTCTTGCTCACTGGCAGGTCTTGCAAGGAGCTTTGAAGCAATATTAGCAAATTGGCTTGAAATTAAAGATTTTTTGTTGTTGGTTTGTTATGTGTTTTCCAAAGAGAATGCTTTTCTTCTAAACAGACAGCATTTTGCCTTGCTAAGCTGACTTATCACAGGTTCAGCTCTGCTCTTTTTCCTGAGGAGAGGTGTTGTACCGGGGCTTGAAGTAAACCCAAGGAATGGCAATAAACTGTGAGACCTGGGATCAAGGGACTAATCCTAGAAGAAAACATTACTTAGGAATAATTCAGAAAAGGGTCTGCAAGCCCTGCATTCTGCATGGGCTCTCAGTGGGGCTAGGCACTGGCCTCCTGCCCAATGTGATGGACAAGGTGGAACCCTGGATGTAGGTCCAGCACCACCCAGGGCTTCAGAGGAGCAATCTCTGCTCCAAGAAATCAAGTTTTACAAAATCAGGACTTAAGTTTGTAAGATAGCTATTGCAGTCTTTATTCAAGAAAAATATTTGAACAAAAGCTGGGCTGTAAGGGTACAGTTAGTCCACCAATTTCAATGAATTGCATATACTTCAGCTTTACCTACTAAGGAAAAGAACTTATCAAGAAATTTTATTTCCACATTGTCATTCTGTTTTCCAGTTCAGTGAGAAGAAGCACCCTGAGTTAACTGAGACTTCCCCTGAACAAGCAACTCATCAAAGCAATACAAGGCTATATTATGCATGGAAAATTATATTCTTTCATGTTGTACCTTGGCTTTCTCTCTTAAATGATGACTGGTGAGGGTTTTATTGATGTTGAGCAGCTATATATCAAAGGCACCATCTCATAAGATCAGAAAGAAATTATGATTGTGTATTAGTGGCTGGTTATTATTTAAAAACAAAGCCTGTATTGGCTACCCCTCCATCAGACACACTCTTGTGGATATTTTTTTATGATTATTTCATTTTCTGAGTCTCACAAAACAATTTAAAGCTAAGCATAGTACAGCTTATTCTGCTTAAGATATCAAGGGAATTTACATAATGACAAATTTAAACGCAAACGCACAAATTAAATAAATTCACATGTAAAGGAATATGCTTCGAAAGTTAGCACATTCTTGCTGGCTAGGATTCAGAGGATAATTAAAACCCTCAACCTTCTTGCTGATCATCAATTCAGAAAACATGTAGGTTTATAGAACAAAAGGTGAAGTCCCTGCTCTCGGTATCCTGTCTAGACAATGAGTTGACCTTATTTAAACTGGTGCACTGGGGGGCATCTCCCTGGACTTGAAATCCATGAAAGTTAAGGAGCTAATTGCTGGAGATCAAATCATGGCATCGAATAGAAAAAGTGTCCAAAATTTGTATGTACTTTGGGAATATTTTCAAAGGGAAAATAGAGCCAAAGAATCTGGGAAGGAAGGCTGCTTAAACTACCATCTGCAATTTCTGTCTGTTGCTTGAGCCATCTTGTTCTGTGCTAAAGGGAATCTTTGCACAGTTGTGCTGTGAGCCATTTTGAGGAACTAAGCCAGCTGAATACTGAAACTAATTTTCCTTGGTTTGTTTTCCAGACAGATCAGTTCCTCAGTGTGATTCACTTGTGGACCAAAAGGTCTTGCATAGGCAGAGCCTGAGGAGTGATGCTAGGGCAAGAATGAACAGCAAAGAAGCTGAAATGTGATTATCCCTTTACTGACCACTGAATGCATTATTCATCTACTACCTGCTGAGAAATATGGTTGTTTAGCAATTTGATGTCTTCTTAACAAGGGCATATAGTGACAGGACAAGGGAAGTGGCTTCAAACTAAGAGGGAGTAGGTTTAGATTAGATATTAGAAAAAAAAAAAAAAAACCTGCTGTAAGGGTGGCGAGACACTGGAAGAGGTTGCTCAGAGAAGTTGTGGCCCATCTCTAGAATTGTTCAAGGCCAGCCTGGATGGGGCTTTGAGCCTGGTCTAGTGGAAGATGTCTGTGACCATGGCAAGGGGCTGGAACAAGATGATCTTTAAAATCCCTTCCAACCCAAACCATTCTATGATTCTGTGATTCTTGATGTTCAGACTGACAGGTAATTGTAATAAACTGTGATATGGCTTTATACCCCTTCCTTCTCTTTAGCCCAAAGATTAGAGCCAAGATGTTCAGCATAGTACCAGGAAGAGGTGAGAGACTGAAAAATTCTGTAAAAGTTACAGCATACCTCAGTAGTTACCTAATTAACCTGCTTAATTTGATGAGACTAAAAACATGTTCAAATTGGCTGTCATGTAGGTATGCTTTGTTCACAAATATTTTTATAATATTTCTTTTTATAATATTTCTTATTTGCATTTCTTATTTGCAAACATTTTGTGTGAATTATGGCTTTTTTTTAAAGCCGTAATTGTGGGAATGTGGAAAATGATCATTTATTCTTCTTCTCTGTACCTTACAGTTTGTGTTTCAAAATCAGCTATAGAATATGACTGTAAAAAATGAAATGTTTATCACAAAGACTTGAACTTCTTATGATTATTCTCTACTGGGTTTTGCAGTACAGCTAACCCTCTTGGTGAAAGCATGAATCTTAGCAGGATTTTATATAGTGCCACTGTGAAGATTAAATATCAATAGCAAAAGTAATGATCAAACTTTTGACTTAAGGTCTAGATGTTTTGACTCAGCAGAAAGTGCAGCACACAATTTGAGAATAAGATACATTTTAATATCCTGAAAAGTAATTTATTGCAAAATGTGAGCACTAAAGTGTAGATATATGAATATGAAAGTACTCTGCTTATATCTGATGTCTTGTAGTTATTTCAGATTAAGTCTTGGAAAAATCTGTGTGATTGTTTTAATTAGTGTTTCTTGAGACAACATAGTTCTCTGTGGGTTAAGTAATAAAAGGAAAATTCTGAGAACATGATTTTTATTTTAGGCTACTGAGCCTTGAGTTTGTGCCATAAATTCCATTAGTGTGGGATAGTTGATAGATTTAAATTTGTGAGGAACTGCTTGTTCTAGATTTTCAAGTTTTAGATTCTTTTGGAGATGGCATCATCTGAGTTGGCATCCTCAATAACATCCTTTCTTAAAACCACTTCTTTGAAAGCCTGATCTTTAGAATCCTAGAATCATTTAGGGTGGAAAAAACCCTTTTGAGATCATGAAGTCCAACTGTTATCTTAGCACTGCCAGGTCCATCACTTAACTGCCCTTAAGTGCCCTTAAGTGCCACATTTTCACATCTTGTTAACACCTCCAGGGATGGTGACCCAACCACTACCTTAGGCAGCCTGTTGCAGTGCTTGATAACCCTTTCCATGAAAAAAATTTTCCTAATATCCAATCTAAACCTCCCCTGGTGCAATTTGAGGCTCTTTCCTCTTGCCCTATCTGTTGTTACTTTCTCTTTGGAGAATAGACAGGCCTCCACCTGTCTACACCCTCTTTTCAGGGGGTTGTAAAGTCTGATAAGGTCCCTCTTGAGCCTCCCTTTCTCCAGGCTAAACACCCCCAGATCCCTCAGTTGCTCCTCATAGGACTTGTGCTCTCTTCCCCAACTCCATTGCCCTTCCCTGGAAATGCTCCAGCACCTCCTTCTTCCAGTGAGGGGCACAAAACTTTATCCTTGGGGTACATTTTCCCAATTATATGGGCTTCTTACAAAGGAGATTGCTTCCTTCATAAGCAAAGGTTATTAGGAATTAATGCCCACACTCTGAGAAGTGAGACAGATTTCCCAGATTTCAGAGAGTTCAGTTCAATTATCTGCTCTGTCACAGACAGTGGGACCTTTTCCCTCTGAGGTATTAAGGTACCTCCCTAGCCACTGAAAGGGGAATACAATAGAATTTAAAAATCCACCTAGTCCTCTGTTCAGCTTTTTGTTAGCTAATTGAATAGGAGGTAGATTTCTTTGGAACCAAAAACCAGGAAATTCACCTTTGCTTGCCTTGACATACAAACAAGGGCCTGTCAGTGACAAAACACCTTTAATTCAAGCACTCTTTCTTGCAGTGGGGCTCAGAGGAGCAGTGACTCATCGAACCATGCCAGGTCTTTGTACCTGCTGGGATCACTGCCTCTGTTCTCCCACCTCCATTATGTCCTTTTTTCTCTGCTCTGGCTGCTGTCTTGGCTGTGCATGCTCTGGGGAAAGGTTGTTTCATACATCCTTGTATCATTTACACTGTTGCTGGACCCTTACAGTAGTGCAGGTCCTTGGGGGATCTTTGCTGCATGACACAAAACAACCAACTGAGATGTTTAAATCTGAAAGCTTTTTCCTCTTCACTGTGTGAGCAATCAGGGGAGGAAGAGGAGCTCTTGCCTTGCCTTTCCAGGCTTATTTAGGCATGTAAATTGAGTACTTGACTGAATTGCTCTCTCTCTTCATTGACCACATAGGGAGCCTCCAGAGACTTATGTCCTGCCTTAGGCATCTAAAGTCAGACAACTACAAATTGGCTGTGTGCTATCATGATTACAATTTTTTTCCTCTCTAGCTTTATTTATAGCTTTAATCATTTCAGCTATTGTTTGTGTAGTTTCTATGACCTCTTTTTAAACAGCAAGATGCAATTTTTGCTTTTTTACCTTGACCATCTAGGCTAGTTGTCTTATCCTAAAAACAATTCACTTCAGAGAGCCTTCATCCACTTTTCAATCCACTTTGCAAGCTGCTCTTATTGGCATCCTCCAAACTCCATATGAATCATAGAATCACTGGGGTTTAAAGAAACCTTCAAGATAATCTTGTCCAACCATGTACCCAGTGCCACCATAACCACCCCTAACTGTGGTAATTATGAGTTTGGACAACAACCACCTAACCCCAAGTGTCATGTCCAGACTCTTGGAACACTTCTAGTGTCATATCCAGATTCCTCTTGAACACTTCCAGAGACAGGGAGTCCAATCACCTCCCCGGGTAACTTATTCCAATGTCTGACCACTGTTTCAGTGGGAAAAAAAAAATCTAATATCCAATCTGAACCTCCCCTGGTGCAACTTAAGGCCATTTTCTCTTGTCCTTTCACTTGAGACATGGCAGAAGAGCCTGACCCGCACCTGGACACAACCTTCTTTCAGGGAGTTGTAGAGAGTGATAAGATCCTCCCAAGCCTTTTCTCTTTCAGAATAAACAACCTCAGTACCCTCAGCCACTTCTCATAACAATTATTTTCTAGAACCTTCACCAGCATTATTGTCCTTCTTTGGATAACATATAGTTCCTCCATGAGGTAGGAAAGGAACCCATAAGATTGACACCAAGAAGATCCCACTGAAATTACCTACATCCAAGATGAAAAGCATTGTCTGTTAAATGAAAACACTGTGAATATAAAATTTCACCTAAGTTCTGCCAATTTAAAAACATCAGTGGAATGAGAACTGGATTTTAGCTGAGATTCTTGAGAAAGTGAAGCCATAGTTAAAGTTAATTTGGGGGAGTTGAATTACCCATCTTTGCTCATAAAAATGCTGTGGGAGCTTCACTGACTGGAGAGCCAAGATATCCCAATTCTTGATTGCTGGCTCTACATCAAACTGTCTGCAGACAGAATTTTATATGATTTGCTGAAGCTGTCCCCAGTTTCTGGTCTGCTTGACTTTTCAAGTTGATATAAAAATAAATCCTCTCAAGTTTCTTAGCACAGTGGAAAATTGTCTAGTTTCATACACTAGCCATTTTTAATAAGTTTTGTTTTTTGGACAAAAGCCTGTATTTTTTTCCCTAGGCTAAGCAGGCGGGTTGCACACAGTGAAGCTGCACTGGTGTCATGCATTAAGCACAGCTCCCAAAGTTAGTGACTATCTATGGATACAGCCCACTGCCAGAAAACCCAAGGAGCCAAAAATGCCTAAAATGCTTGACACCAAAAAAGTGCTTGTAACTAGAGTGATTGACTGATTTTTTACTTACTGGGGATTGTCTTTTCCAGGAGGAACTACCTTCTGCCTTTGTGCTTGTTACTGTCCTGGTAAATGAAACAAGAAAATAGTTTTGCTTAAACTCATTCATTTTACCATCTGTGAGACTCGGAAGGAGACTTGATCTGCTAAAAGTGACATGTGATTCATTTATTTATATTCTGGATAGAATGCATTCAAATATTTTTGTTTAAGGTCCAACTAAAATAATGAGCTTCTTTTTTGCACAATAACATCCTGCATCCTTTACACTTTTGCATTCTCTAAACTATGCTTGCAGAACATTTTTATAAAGTACCCACAGCTTTCAGTTTATTTGCAAAAATATTATTTGAAAAATCCTACTGTTCATACTTTGTAATTAATTTTCTATTATTTTTAGAAAGTGTTCTCTGGTATGTATTTTCTTGTTCAGTAATTATTAGAAGTACAGATCTGTTCATAGAGAACTTCAAATAAAGAAGTTAACCACCTTAATCTGATCACTGTCAGCACTGTGGACAGCATAGACCCTCTGCCACAAATTGCTCTTCTGCTCCACAACCTCCAAATTCTGAATATTTTTTATTCCATTGATTTATCATACTAAAGTACCACAGCTTGACTTCACTTGTGGTTTAAAAATTGTCTGTACAGAAATAAGAGTTAGAAATGAAACCTAAGCATGAGAGACCTGCTCTGTTTATTCAGCATCAAATCTGTTGATTGCAATGACTACAGTAGATTTTATCTTCCTTCACATTTGGACAATTAGTGTATCAACATGAATAAGTGATGGATCTTATTTTCTTTTTATTAATTCTATTCTTTGCTAGGTGTCACTGCCAGCAAGGGGTAGCTTGTAATGACCACTAATTTCATGATCATCTGCAAAATCTTAATTTGTAATAGCAATATGATAGCTTTTAACAGCCAGATCTGTTTGTAGGCCCCTTGACAGACCTTCTTAAGCCCAAAAATCCATGCATTTTTCAAGAGAGAGGGTTTAAAACTGCCAAAGTGATACTTAATATTTCAATATTTAGATTTTAAATTTTTCTCTTTTTTTTTTTAATGGTACAGCTAATGTTTTATGGTTTTATTATCATGAGGGTGAAGTTGAAACAAGACACGTATGACTGAGGTTTGCAGCTGACCTGTCTAATATTTGTAACCTGCAGAAATTCTACTATCTTGAATTTTATCACCAACATGTGATGGGAAGAAATACCAGAATTTCAACAATCAGTTACAAGGCAGGAAAAACATCTAACCTGGCAGACTGTGCATTGAGCTGACAAGGTTAAAAGCTAAGAAAATTTGGCTGAGTGGTGGTTGCTGATTAAATATGAAAGGACAATAAATGTGTAATATTATCATGGTGGTTTTATACACTCAATTTTAAAAGAGAACTGTAGTTTAATGAAACCTTAATTTAAACAACAAGGAATTAATTGCATGTCTTTTTCATGCCTTCCTAAATTTACAGGAGCCAAATAAAACTAGAGCCTTTCTTTGAACATTTTAAAGATTTTACTACTTTTGTACTGCCTGAATACTTGCTTTTATTAATATTTTATCCTGCCTCTTCCCTTGAATTGCATTTTTTGTGGCAATGTTTTAATTAAAGGGAGCTGAGAAGCAGAAGAATTGTTCTTCCAATCTTCAATTGAAATAAAATGGGGTTTTTGTGGTGTCAATGTGAGACTGAATGGTTTACTCTTGAGGTTTAATTTACATCAATTATAAGGACCACCCTGTGAGTATAACATGGATAAATGTTAAGGAGAATGTAACTATTATGATTTTTCATACCCAGGACCGTGTAGCTTGCAGAGTCTTTAATGTTGTGTAGCTAAATAGGTATTAATAGGTTGTGGTAACAGCCACCTATCCAACTCAGATTGCAACATGCCATCCTCACTAACTCCTGTATGTCCTTCTTGCAGGAGAGTAAAATGAAGGGAACATAAATATATCTGACAAAGTCATCAGGGATTAGAAAACAGAATCCAGCAATAAATATGGTAATTAGGCAATTTGAGACTTAAAGCACAGGGTTCTTTGAAAATGCAATTTTGGGACTGAGAACCAGCACTGAAATTTTTACCATTAAGGAGAATTATGATAGAACTGAAACTTTTTAATGACATTTAAACATTTTTTATTGGGAATTTAATAACTTTTCTGCCCATGCTAGGGAAATTTTAATGATGAAGCTACGTATAGAGAGCTTTCTGTGCACACTCGTCCTCCCTACTCTGTCTAATCTCCAGCAGCTGAATTTAGACTCCTCCAACATTCTTTCTATTGCAGTATGATGGTGGGGGACTGCTTAGCTAGCAATAAGAATGTGGAGTTTCAAGATTAACAGTAATTTTGGACAGATAACACTAACTAATTTCATGTATTTGATAACCTTAAGTAAGCTTTGCCATTTTTCAGTATTATGTTCCTCATTAATATCTACATACATTTTTGTGGTTGGTGTTTTCCATTATGATAACATGGTAACAAAGCTAATATCTTAAAGCTTTGTAAGTAGGTGAGTCCTATTACAGAAGACTTGATGACTTTTTAAATTGGAATTTGAATCAGCAAAGATGCCAAATCTAAATGCATGACAACAGTAAAAGTTTCTTTACATCCATGAGATTTTTCTGCCATGTCACTCTGCTCCTCGCCACTCTCCAGTCTGCCATCAGCTGCTTAACTGCTCCTTGGCCCATGGGGAAATCTCTTGGTCTTTCAAGCAATGGCAAACTCAAATAAGAAATCTGTGCATGGCACCTTCGGGGAATGTATGATCTTAATTCAGTCTTGGTGATGAACCATAAATTCTATGTCACACTAGTGAGGACCAAACCAAGAAGATTGCAGACTTGCACTCTTTCAATGTTCCAGAGTGAAGGGGTGGTAGAGCCTTTTTCAAGTGTATCTGCAGCAGTGTTATGTTTAATTAGGGACCATTACAGATCACTAACAAAAGCATAACGAAGCAAGTCTCACTGTAACTTGCAAAATTATTAAAACTAGCCTTGAAAGATGAGGCAGACAGAGGCAGCTGAAGCAGAGGTGGATAATGATCAATGCTGGGCATCAGTTGCATATCCCCTGGGCTTGGCTAAGCAGAATGTGAGGTGCTCCAGCCTGGGGAGCCCTCACTCTCAGCATGGCAGGGCAGCTGTAGTGCCACAACATTATCTTATTTTGCAGGAACAGTAAATGCAGGTGTAATGGTGCAAAATCTGTATGTGCAAGTGAGGTGTGCTGTGCTGCTTTTGAAACTGTGCAATTGAAGAGGAACAGTCTGAACTGCTTCCTAGACCCTAAATCTGTGCACAGAAAGTATACAGGTACTCAAACAAAAAGATCAGGAAGTTTTGAACCCTTTTGCCAGAGGCAGGATAACCAGTATATCTGTCACCCTAAAATATTTCCAATATGGTTGCAGTGCAGGAGACAGGATGGAAAGAATTACGTGCTGATAAAAGTTAATGAATACTTTGTGTATGCCTCAGAGAACAAGCCCCTTGATTTTTAAATCTCTTCTGTGTCACTTCAGCTCCCCAGACTGATCAGTATCTCTCAGACAAGGCTTTGTCATTGGATTGCAGCCAAAGCATATTTTGGCATAGGCAATACTAACAATCTGCCACTCTGTGGATAAATAAACATTTGCATCATTGTGTGTTTAAAAACTAATCCTGAAAGGCATTAACTTGCATTTGCAAATGTCCTCAGTGTCAGTCTGGGTATTCCCGATGTCCTCAGGAGCATTTTCCAATGAGCTCCCTTCTCTGCATTGTGTGATTTCTGTCTGAGCACTGGGGGATACTCACTCTTCTTTAGCTATTTTTTTTTTAATGTAAAAATTCCCAAACTGAGCCACATCAGTGTCACTCAGCTATCTTTGCTGTCACTGCTTTTGTGCAAAGTTCACACAAAGCTAACAATGACCTCAACTGGATGGCAAATCTACAGCCCACCCAATATTTTTGGATTGCCTTTTTACACAAGCAGTGCAGCCCAAAGCAGATGGAACAATACAGTGATGAGAGGAAATACTCATATTGTGTATATATCTATTGCACCATTACAGTGTCCAAAGGGGCAGACCAGGCTTTTCTATTAAAAGGGACCATTGACCTTAACACCAAAATATTTCAAAGCCCTAACTAAACCCATCCATTTCTTTCCTGAGTTCAGGTATTGCCTTGAAATCATGGTGCCTTTTTTGATGTTTGATGTTTATAGGTAAATGTTTTACAGTAAGAATAACAAACCCAGAAAGAAGTGAAACAACATCAATCCCAGAGCACATTTGGTTTCCTGGAATAAATCCTTATAAGCTGGTACACTCTGATCTTGTGCTGCATTTTGTCCCTCAGTTTTAGCAGCACTGCATTTTGGATTGCTATATCCTACTGTCTCTGTGGGACTTCAGGTTCATAAACCAGAGAATGAATTACATTCCTCCATTTGTTTAGTTTTATCATCTGTGGCAGATAGGATAAGGAAAATAACTTTGTGTAATAAGGAATCTGTGACTGATGCTGTGTAAGTTTGGAATATATAAGTCATGGCTGTCTCTGTGTATACAACTGAGCCCAGTTTGGTGTAAAGAAATCATAGAAATGCACTGATTTGTGGCATTTCTGCAGCTTGTAACTACGGCCACACTTTAGGACTATTTCCTTCTTCTCAGTGCTTTGTAATGCTTCCCCCTTCTCTCTTTGATGTTGCTGGCTCCCACTCAGCCACACATCTCCACCTCCTCTTTGTCTGTAGAAGAGGGCAGGAGCTGCTGCAAGACCCAAGTACCCATGTCCCCAGCCACGTGTCTCTTGTCCCAGCTTTCCCGTGGAGCTGGATCCAGGTGCAAAAGCCTTTCCCATGAGCAGCTGCACTCCTCTCCCATCTGAGAAAAGGTTCTATGTGGCTTTGGAGTACAGCAGGAATGGCCACAACTGGTCCCTAGAGAGACACTGGAGCCCAGGGAAGGTCCCATGTCATAGCAGGAGGATATTTCTTGCAGGAGCTGTGACCATGGAGAGTCCTGGCAGGAGCAGCTGTCCCTGAAGAGCTGTAGCCTGGGGAAGGGCTTGCACTGGAGCTCTCTTCCCTGCTGCATGCCACAGATTAATTCTGTGTGTTCAGTGCCATGACAATTATCAGTGGTGACAGGTTACTGTAGGGACTGTGATGTCTCCGGTGGGAACCCCAGTGGCATTTGGGAAAAGTTTAAGGGATATTTTGGACTTTAAATTTGGAGCATTTTCATTCTACTTAATATTGCTTAATTTCCTAATAACAGTTTTTCCATCACCGAGACCAGCTGAGTCAGAGAAATAGCAAAAAATGCACAAAGGTCTCAAAATGATGCTGGGGTTTGGCTATGATGCATTGAGAATTGTAAGTGCATTGGGAACATTTGGATTGGCTTGTTAACACAGTTTTGACTCCCTGAATGAGATTTAAAGTGAAGACAAGATGACATGTTCCCATTTGACTCTAAATACTGCACCTGACAGGAGGTTGTTTATTTATTTTTTGATTCTAATCTATAGTTCCAGGATTCTGTGACATTGTGCCATGATTTTGCTATTGAAAGCTGGATCATTGCTGGAAAGTCAAACCTCAAACTCAAAAACTCTATCTCTAAAAAAGTGAAAAATGTATGTGCTAATACAATGTATTTTATAGCAATTCCTGCAATATGAAAGCTTGGAAGCATGGTAGTCTGCCTGGAAGCCAATATCCTTTTCAGTTCATGTAATATAATTAATCCTGTGCATTTTGCTCGATCTCCAGGCATTACTCCAGCTATTTGTCATAAGGAGAGTAACACAACCCCTCCTGACCAAGCCCAAATCATCCAAGATTTTATAGGCTAAGTCCAGCACCTTGGTTGCTAACTGGAAGGTAAATAGCAAGCAGCAAGGACTGTGGGTTTCTAACTTCACCACGTCTCCAATGAACCACTTCGTTCAGTAACCAAGCTGCATCCTGCCTTTGCTCCTGTGCCCGAGCAGTCCCAGAGCAGGGTCCCCTGTGGAGCAGATTTCAGCAGCCTCACTAATTTAGTTAAACTGGAGGAGGAGCTGGTCAGTTAAAATTAAAAAAAAAAACAAAACAACAACAACACCCACATCACATATTTCTGTGTATGACTGAGATGTTAAGGATGGGATTAGAATTTGCAAGAGCTAAGACTCTTCAATATATTTGCATATATTATGTAAATGTCCTTGAAAATATATTGACATATATTAAACATGTGAACTCTGTAATTTGTGGTACAATCTCTTAACACTGAGAGTGATTCTGTATGAAAGCTAGTGAAGTTTAGCTTGAAAATATGCATCGTAAATGTTTATATAATTAGCCAGACACACAAACTGTAAGGCTAATTATTTTAAGTGATTAATTACAGCTGTGTAGACCAATACTTAGAGTAATTACTTGACAAATCTTAATTGATTAGTTTACTTTTTTTGAAGGCATTATTAAAGCTACCATTCCCTGAGGGGTTCTTAATTTCCAAGAGAAATATATATCATATATAGCTAATGTCCTGGACACTGGCACGGCACTTGCTGTTCAGGGACAAAGCACTGCCAGCCCCGGAGGTTTGCTCACCAGCCAGTATTAAAGGTGTTCAGATAAACCATGTGGAAAACAACTGCCCCTGCAGAGAGTAATCCTCTAATATCCAAGTGCTTGTCTGAGCCTGGAAATGGCTGAGGAAAGAGCAGGAGCTGCTGCTGCAGTGGCATGTGTGCAGAGGATGTGGAACCATGGAAGGCAAAAGCTGTATTTTCTGCGTAGGAGCAGTCTGAGCTGCATAACTTTACTTAAAATGTAAGGTTTCAGGGAGCTTCACCAAGGAAACAACACTTTTCCCAGCAAAGTCATCAGGAAAATATTCCAACTATTTTGGTGGTAGTCGCATTTTGCCTAAAATCTTTGGATCATGGCTGCATAGCTTCAAAAGGCTGTGATCTGCTCCATGGATATTTGTGTGTGTGACTATATACTAGCTAAAGAGACAGGATAATAAAGTTTCTGTTTTGTTTTTGCTGTGATTGTACTAGCTACAAGTTTTTTATGTCTTTAAAGTAATGTTTCTAAAAACACGGAGTTCAAAAGCCAGTTATACACAGGAAGGTTCATACTTTGTTCACAGTGGTTTTATTGTTGGTGAGATTAACTCATGGATTAGAAATACTGAACCTGTTAATTTAATTCCCCCCACCACAATCTTCTTACCAAAATGCAACACTCTTGTCCCAAATACAAAGACCTAACAAGAAAGAAATTTACTTGGGAAATGTATTTATTTCAAGGTGGGGTGGGGGGGTGGTTTTTTTCATTTTTTTGTGGTTTTTTTTTTTTAATTCTCAGAAGTAACAGAATAATGTACTGAAAACCAGGGAGGAGAAATCAATCTGAGGCAAGAAGCAAGCATGAAATGCTGTAGCCCAAGTGGATAAAATGAGATATAAGCAACTGAAAACAGAGACTTAGCATGGGAAACGTTAAGCAACCTTATCTCTCTGTGTTGCTAGCAGCTCCATCTGTTACACACAGTAAAAATACTGAAACCAGAAAAGCAAACACAGCAACGATCAACTTTATTTATTGAAATAAAGATGCATAAAACAACACTCCTATATCAAAATGTCCTAGAGGAAGAAAACCAATCTCACCAACATGGTTTCCCAGTACTGAAGAACTATGAAGGGAATTGCTGGAGGCAGAGAGCTGCTTTTTTGTAGGTAGTGATATACCCTGAGATACAGAGGACAGGAGGGTTTCTAACACAACAGAGGCTTTATATAAATTTTTCCAGTTTGCATTCTCTATAGCTATATTACAGACCCTGGCTATCCTGTTCTCTTTTTTTGAAATTAATTGTTCTGAAAGTATACTGGTCAAAGTGATTTACTGTTTCCCTAGGAGATTATAAAGAGGGAATCTATTTTGATGGTTAATCATTAAATGGAGTCCTTTCAATTTCCAGGAACAGAACAGCTCCTAAAAGAAACAGTGACTGAAGTGAAATGCTCTGTATTCATGCAACCTTAGCTTGTAAATAAGCTGAAAGTCATGCAAGCAATGGCATATGTGAGTCAGGTACTCTCTGAAAGCAGTTGAAAGCAACTGGAACCATTCTGTTTGCAGACAGTGAATTGGCCCAAATGGCACCTTAGGAAACAGGATGTTATCATCTGAGTGATCTAAAATACGTTTTCTGCTATGCTTGCTGCAGATGACAACATTTTTTGTTCTGTGCATTCCTAGTTAACTTACCTAAATTGAAAGTTCACTTATGATGTCAATAATCATACAAAAGTATAATTATTGTGGTGTTTTCTCCTGTAAAGAAGGAGTCAACACTGTAGTTAAACAGACCGATCCAGTTCCCTTCTCCAGCAGTGTTGAAATGAGGCTGCAGAAACTGTAATAAGCATTGATACTTCCATTTGCAGCATCTATTGCAGATTCCCTCAATCAAGGATTTAAATCAAATGAAATCTTTGCCCAAAGCAAAAATCAGTTCCTACAGAGACAAATATATCATTGCATTTGATTCAGGCAACTGCCCATCTTCTGATCAAACAAAAAAATCATTTTCCTTTTAACCAGTGCCTTTCTCACCCAGATGTTGTCGGTGTTTGTATAAAATACCACACATAATTATGCTAAATTTTATGGCATCTGCTTAGCTGAAGCAAGTTTTGTAATTTTTTTGCAGAAATATATAGTCAAAGAAATCTTTATGACTTAAATGTTTACCGAACTAATGCTTACGTGTTGATGTATGTATCCTTTCCAGAGAGTTTTTAAATAGAGCCTCTGAAAAGGTCTCTGAGTTCCAGTATAACACACCAGAATATGCTGGATTACTTAGCTGCACCACCAAGCATGGCAAGCATGTGTGGATATGTGTTTGTGTAATTTCCATCAAATTGAAAACAGGAAGTAAAAGGGGTGAGGCTCTGCTACACCAAACAGATGCCTAACTTTGATAACCCTGCTGACCTCTTTACTGAACTTTCAGTGTAGAACCCAGGTGCAGTCTGGCAATGAGTGTCAGCTCTCCACATCTCTGGGATGTTGCTCTGAAGCCATTGGCTCCTATTCTTCACAAAAAAGGCTCAAACACCGCACTGTGGTTGAGCCCCAGCCTGATTTCCCTGGAATGTGTTCCCAGCCTGAAGGGGCTCTGAAGCTGCCTGAATGCTCACAGAGAAAGCAGTGCCACGGCACATGGCCATGCTCTGTCCCACAGAGGCCCCTTCTGTTCCATGATGAGCACAATGCTTAGTGTGGAGCTGGCCCACACCAGGGAGTGGCTGCCCACAGATTGCCCTGGCAATGGTTTGGGGCCAGCACAGAGCAGCTGTTGTGGGCTTGAACATCTTGTGCTGAGGACACGGGCTTGGAGAGGGGGAATTAGATGTATGGATATAAAATCCATGTTACCACTTTGCTCACTAGGACCAGAAGAATGGTCTCTAGGAGGTTTTATCTAGAGACACGATCTGAAAGATATGAGCCCAGCTCTTTTTACATGCAGCTTCTGCATCATTAAACTACAAAGCCCACTTAAAAAATAAAGTTGGAACTCTGCTTCATAGTATTTTTCCTTCTCAGCAGCATGAATAAATACAAATTAAGTTTTACTTTCTATTATATCATCAACACTTGGGCTGTGCTTGCTCCTGTCGTAATTCCTGCTCTGTATTTTGGAAGGAACACAGCTAATGAATGAGCTTTGTTGCCAGGGTTTCACTAATCATCTTCTGCTCTAGGAGGCTGCTGGGAAATGTGAATGTGCCATGTGTCTCAGAAAGTCTTTATGCTCATATACTGCTTGTGTCAAGTACTGTGGTTGGTCTCCAGCAGCAAAGATCCATCTGAGCTTGCGTGGGTTCTGGAGGTTGCTAAAACTATTACTTTTTCTCCCCATTTCAAATATGAAGGCATATTTTTCTTATGTCTGCCCATTGTGCCTGAGCTCTACAGATAACTCTGCTTCCCTGGCTTTAAGAGTTTGTGCTATTTGTTTATTTGTTTGATGGGGTTTTGCTCTCTTTTCCCAGCTATCAGTAATGCCTGGTCACTATAAAAGTGTGAACCAATTTTTTTCTGAGATTGATGTTCCTATAAATCTTCCAGGTATTCATTTAGTAGAATGATTTACATAATTTCCTGCACTCACCTATGTATAGCTTGCTCCAGTTTTGTAGGGATTGGTTTAAACTTGCCTTGTGCATCCATATCAGAGAAAATATTCCTTCAGATGCTGATGAATCTATGGTGATAATTTAATATAAGTAGCTTTGATGTGATAGGAGGGAGGCAGGCAGAGAAGTGATGCCTGTGCCTTTGACCCCTTGTTGAACCTGTGGTGCCTGAGGGGAGACATCTCCAATGCTGAGAAGTGCACAGGATCCTGTCTGAGATGAGGTTAATCTCAACCCAAGTAAAATTTTAATGAATCTTTCCTGCTTTACTGCAATATTTCAGGGTGTATGAACCCCACTTAGCATTTGCACAGACAGACTCCTTCTCCTCAGTTTTTACATACACCACACTACATTTACAGAACTTTTGGCATTTACCTTCCATTTCCAGGAAACCTTCAATCAGGGGACTGCCATGCTTATCAGATTTGTGGTCTTCTACCTCTATAATTCTCAGAGAGGTGAAGGGTCTTGAGTTGCTGTATTCATGAACTTGCCAGGCTTACTGTGTGGAAAAGGCTTGTAAATTGGTTTCTTTCTTTTCCACCGAGTTTGTCTTCCTGAGGACACCATTAACAGATATACTATAATTTTGCCTTTTCTTTTGTGATGGGACAGATACCAATGCATTCACATGGATAACATCCACCTGGGTAGGAACAGCCCATCTCTACAGGTGTCTGGCTCAGCCTGGTGCTGCTGGTATGAATGGTTACTGATGAGTGAAATGCAGCACTTTTAGAGCCTCCATTAGAACTAATTAGTTTCACCACTGCTTTGTTGGTTGTGGTTGCTTTTATTTGCATTATAGGGTACATTGACTCCTCTGCCTTTCTTTCTCAAAAAAAAAATTACCTTTTCTCCTTCCCTGTGTTATCTGAAGGTAGGGACCACCCTCAGGGCAGATACCAGTTGATGTCTACCACCTAAGGTCCTGCCCTTGACATTGATGTGATACTTGAAGATAATTCACACATACAAGTTCATATTAAATGAACCCTTACACAAGAGACAGAAGAACCAGGGGCATGACTTATGGTCTTCAGAGCTGGTTTTATGTTTTACTTTGTTTATTGAGTCACTTTCTGTGTCCCGGAATTCTGACTGATGCTTCTGGCATTACATACAGCATCTTTTGGTCAAGTTCTGTTTCCCTTTGTCACATAAAGCCTTTGAAGCCTTTCATCACCAACACAGTACAGCTGCACTGAAGCATGGTCTCCAAGTCATTTCAAAGTACTTATTCATGTTGATTTTTTGCTGTGGTATTATTCTTCTGTTTAACTTCCTCATTCTATTACAAAATTTGGAGATGTCCTCAATGCCCAGCTTTGGGCATACAGTGCTCTGCTGAGAACTTTTACAGGTCTTGTGGACAGACGGTTCCTGGTTTCTGAGATTGCAACAAGACACTTCATAGGGCGTTAACATTTACTGCCACAGATAGTGAGAAAATTGCTTTCTGTTTATCTTTATCTATAATCTTATTTGTGAGAAAATAGTGGCTCAACCTTTTTAACCTTCTGAACTTCCATATGCTTTCAGATAGCTGCTATGTTTCACTGTCTTTCTTTTTTATAATCAATGTGTTCATGAAGTGTTATCTTCTGTTCCCAAACAGAATTTCATTCCTCAAACTACTGTGACTGAATTCAAAATAGATAATATTTAATCTCTGTCTGTATGAGTAACAAACAGAGTATTCATCTATCACTGGTCACAGTGAGTGCTGGATATACAACATGAGGATTTCTTTTAAACAATGGATCCAGTTTGAGGAATGTGAAATATCTGTTATTTTCTTTCACTCTGAAGTTCTGCTTTGGATCAGGGTAAGTAAATCGTCTTTAGATTGAATGACAGAAATACTAGTAAAATGAAAAAAAATCTGAAAAGAAAAAACATTGCTACACATATAAAGAATTTATAGTAGGCTAGACTTAGGAAAATCTTTTTTCAGTGTCCAGCATTTTTTATTCTGGTTTGCCACTCTGTCTGTTTATTAAGTTATACTTAAAAGGTTAAGTATTGCTGCACCATAATATTGTGGCTTGTGTACATCATAGTATATCACAGACCAGATGCTCTACAGATGTAAATCCAGAGGGATTCAGTGGCATCTGCAGAGCAGTATTGGTTTATTAATCAATATATCAACTGGAGATCTGCCACCCTATGTGTAGAGATACATTCATACATGAAAGTACCATAGAAACTATGTTCATTGAGTTGTCAAATTCCTGACACTTGGAAAGGAGAGTTGATAGATGAGGTCCAGGTGATTTCGTGAAACAGCACTTTTATTTTACAATTGACAGCAGAGAGAAATAAATTCAGCAAAGGCTCTGCTCCAGAAGTTTAATCCTGGCAAGAAATGTGTGAATATATTATATTACGGGTGCATGCACGCAAATGTGTCTTTAGAGTGAGGATATGCATGCGCATACATGTGTGCTATGCAATGTACATATAATATCAAATACAGTATCTGCTTCCCCTACAGCTGAACTGGGAACATGAACAGGAGCAGAAAATGTGTGAAAACAGCTGTCTCCCAAGAATCCCTCTCCTCTCCTGACTGCAGGTTGCCAGTGTTTCCTAGAGACTGTACAAGCTACAAAGTTGTGCATTATTTAAGAGAAAGGCACATAAATCCCTCATGAGGATTCAACCCGAATGTGTTCTTTAAAGAGAGAGGTTGGTGATGCTGATGCTTGATTGTACTATAAAGCTGTGCACTTTTCCATGCCGGCAGAGTATGTGCACCGAGCAGTCATTCAGTGCCTCAGAAACATCTGTGGCGAGATACCTGATTCAATTTAATCCCTTACCTTGCCAGGATTTTTGCAAGGCTTTTCATGTTGAATACAATGAGCTCTTCAGCTTCCTTCCTGAAACCCTTGGCAGCTCTACCAAATACTCCATTGCTCATATCTAGTAGAGGATATTAGTTACAACAAAGAATACATGACAAAATGTACTGTAGTATTGCTAGTCATCCACACTAAGCAAACAGGGGCTTGGTCTATTAGGATCCTTTAGCACTTGCTATATGCAAGGATATTAATGGGACATCCTGGGTGGAGAATGGAGTTGGAAGGGGTGACACTGGGGCACCCAGCTTAAGGGTGCCCAGCACAGCAGCCCTCTTTTGTGTGGTGCTGTTCGACATGCTGCTGAGAAAATTGCACAGCCATTTTGAGGCTGCCAGAACCCAAACTTTACCTTGGGGGCTGAGAAGTCTCTTGGCTTACAGGGTCTGTTTGAGGCGACTGTCATTGCCATGTGTGGGTGCAGTGACAGAGGTGTGCTCTCCCTGGCCGTTACCAAGACGCTGGTTCCGCTGACTAATCAGTGAGTTTCTGAAATGGTTGTTTTTGTACATTTTCTGCTTGGAGATTAAGCTGAGCAGAATGACAGCCCTTGATCTGCTCTCTGCTCAACATGAGGGAGGCAAATTAACACAGATGTGGGTGGAAGAATCAAGAACTGAAGTCTAAATCAAGAGGAAAGACAAGTTTTGAGATGGGCTGATAAGTGATACAGCAGGTTATGAGCAGCTAGGAAAGGAGGATGAAGGAGCACAAGAAAGGCCATCTCAGAATGGTTGGTGAGTGCTCACTTTTTTGGGGGGGGGCAGTTTTTTGGCTTGTTATGACCTCCCCTCTCTCCTGCATTGCTAGGACATCTCAGAACAGATGTCCAGTTCACCATGTCCACTGCTAGATTTGATGTACTAAAGCCACTGAGCACCAATGCATGCCATATCCTGTATATGTGCTGGACTAACTATCTCCATACTTCCTAGAAACTGATTCACCGGCTGGGGGAGAAGAAAAAATGTTCACCAACACTGCAAGGATTCTAATGGGCTATAAAACGAAATTAATATCAGTAGAGTGAAAGTGGCTCAGGTTTGGAAAAACTGAAATACTCCAGCAATCAGTTTGAAACATTAATAAAGACAGAGGGAAACACATGAAACCATCTTTATGGAGTAAGGGAATTAACAGAGAAGTAACTCACTAGTGACACAGAGATGAGCCACTTGCCTGTCAGCTCATGATGTATTCATCAAGCCATCTCAGCTTAGATATGCTCAGTAAATCTTTATCTTCTTAGAACTTTACCACCTATGCAGTTTGTTTTGGCTGTTTTTTCAGTACCTCCTGATTTCTGAGGAGTTAGAGAGAAGAATCTACTCCAGTCTGTGACCTGGCTGTTTATATTGTAGCTAGAGGTCACCTCTATGCTTGAACAGAATCCTTATCAAGCTAAATGCTCTTTTTTTCCTCAGGCATCAAAGTTTTAGCATGATAAGATAACCTGAGTTGAAAGTTCATGTTGAGGAGGATGACATAATAGGCAGGATACAAGCAGCCAAAATAAGTTGTATCTATTGTTTTCCCATGACTAGAATCCCATTTTGTTTATGGACACTGGAAGTAACCAGCTCCACTCAGTGGTAATAGTAGTGATGGCTTTTCTAACATTTAACCATAGCTACTAGAATGTAAATCTAAGTTATACACACCAGGGTGAAAATTGTTGTGGTCTCTATAGATTTCCACATCAGATAAAGGCATACCCTGCAGTAAAACAAAGCAAATAATTAATAACCTAGAGCCATTTCCTTCTGTTGGAGTATATTAAAAGAATGAGGAGAACTGCAACTACCATTAGTGGAAATAGTATCTATCCACATTCTGATATTTACTCCTTGTTCTTTAGGGCATTCTGAATGCAGGATTGGACATAATCTCTGAGGCTCAGCAGTCTCCTTTGCAGAGAAAGATGAGGGAATTGATTTTGGCCAGTGCTGCTTAAAAATCATTGGCTGCCACATGGAAACTAGGGACTATGATCAGGATGTGGACCTGGCACTCCAGGGGTATGTGTGCCACCCAAATTTTGGTGCTCTCCTTTAGCCAACCTGCTTTGAATTTTTAGCTAGAAGATGAGGGAAGACAAGAATCACTCTAATGTAATATTAGCCACTTGTATAAGGATAACATGTGCAGCTACAGATCTTTTTACTCAAGACTCTCAGCCATCACAATTTAGGGAATTCGCTTAAATCCTGTGAGCTGCATTAGGTAACTGGACAAGTATTTGCAGTAGGATAAGCCTGGCACTCCTCATGTTTGTGGTATTTCTTATGCAGTCAAAGACTGCAGACACAGAGTTTACCTCTTTATCTCTGGTTATATTTAGTAATCTTAAAAGATGGTGAAACTCAATGATAGCAGTCACACTATGAAACCATATTGTCACTAAAAGGTAAAATGTTTTGTGTTTATCTGATTGAGATGGAACAGCTCCAGCCCAAGCTTGTCTGTGACTGGAGTAGGATATATATTTACTTTCTGTCATAAGCTTTGTAGTGACCTGCAAACAAGAGCCAAAATTCTGTTCTCCTGCATGTGGGAGGTTAAGCCTTCTTCCCTGAGCACTGTGCAGGGTGCGTGCAGCTCGGTAATGCTCATGCATTTTACATTGGTATCAGCAGAGCTTTGTTTCTCCACCATGCTCAGAACAGAGCTGAAATGGCACCTCTGGGTCAGAGAGAACCAAGGGCACAGCCCAGGCTGGAAGGAAGGGATCTACCTGGTCTAAGGGCATTGCAGAAGAAAACTTGAGTAAAATGATCCCACAGAGACATGAAGGGAAACTCAAATACTGATCAAGGGAGGCTCTGACCAGTCCCTCAACTGGTCCTGGAGGGCTGGGGTCTTGGGCTCATTTCCATGAGCTTAAGATGTGACTACATATCTCTCAGGTATGATATTTAGTTTGCTGAACCATGTGTTAACTACTTAACTACAGCTTCTATTTAAAACCATATAGATATTATTATAAGATGATCCTTTTTTGTCCCTTCCAAGTCAGAATATTCTGTGATTCTATGATTCTGTGATATTATCTGATATGGTTTATTTTCAAAGCCTTTTACTAATATGAAGTAAATCAGAGTAAGTCAGATGAAACTCCTCTGTGCAGTATAATCATAAAAACGGTGAACGAGCAGAATCATAATTTGCTCTGTCAAACTTCCATGATTGGATTTATCCAATGTAAGTGTGGGTGGTGGTCTTGGATTCAGAGTGCAGCTTGCAGGGGACTGTCAGCACATGCACACAAAAATGTGTATGTAACACATATACTCACACAGATGTGTATACACACATATAAATATTTCCTCATGTGTGTGACTGTGTGTCTGTGTACACATATACATCTATAGAGAGAAAAGGAAAGAGATTGAGTGCATATGAGCAAATAATTCAGTTCTCCTAAGATCCAAAATGCCCTCTGGATGTGTTTGCCTCTCTTTGCTAAGTACTGAGAAAGTCTAGGGAGGCTGAAAAAAGGCTATTTTTAGTAATACATTTCCTAGCTTGTGCTACTAATTCTGAGGTAATTTACTACACTGAAAGGTGTTTGGGATTTAATTAACTTGGCTTTTAATTCTGATCGTTTGCTTTGTTCTTTCTTCCACTGTGGGCAGGGAAAACCAACTGTGGACTTCCACCTTTATTACCAATCAGTGCCCAATCACTTCCACTTTTGCATTCTCAGACACATACACAGAGCTTCTCGTGCAAGAATACAGACATTTCTCCTGAATTTAAATCTCTTTTTGTTAGCAGAAAGAACTGAATAAACAAAAATTCAGGGAACCTTGTCTGCTTTGAAAAACGATATATTTTATACTGTCTCTGTTGCTTATATCTCAAACTATTCCAGTTCAATTCTGCCTTTAAAACTTATTGTTTAACATATTTCTGGTCTTAGTCTGGGAGATCTGCTAGTCTGAGGTCCATGCAGAACACTTAATTATTTCTACATAAAAATGGTTCTCAGTACTGCAAGGCTGAGACAAACAAAGGAATTCACACCACCTGAACTTCCTTTCAACTCCAGCCAGCCCAGACTCGTTTTTGCATATTTTGGCAAGCCCCAAATGCAGAAGACGGTTTGTCTTTCCACAATAGGCACAGTGACACTGAGTACACAACAGGACACCTTCTCAATCTTCTTTCTACTTCATGAATTGTTGACATTTTAACCTCTTAATTTAAAGCCCTCATCTGAGATGACTGCTTCTTCAAGAAGGAGGAACATTTGTCCAGTTCTATCAAAGATTGTTTTTATTTAATACCGAAAAATCGTATTGATAAAACATTCTTTAAATCAATGACAGTATCCACCTGTTGATAAAACTGTTGTAGTAGTACATCTTAAAAGAACAGGAGAAACATAATTGCATTTAGTGACTATTTGACTCATGAAAACAAAGGTGTTTAATTGTCCCCTTTCCTAGTCTCAGGGCAGAATCAGTCACAGGAGGGCGGTGCAAGAGGCTGAAGAAAGAATTTAACTCTCTTGTTCCTTATTCATGGCACTCAGCTTGTTATTCAGAACCTGGTATGTTGGTGAGAATACCTATTGATGAGTGTTTCAGTTTTGTGGAGTTTTAGCCAGGTAAATTGTGTTGAATTTTGTAACTGTTAATATTTAACTAAAAAGGTCCAATTTCTTCCAACTCCAAGTGTTGGAATCACTCCTTGATCTCACATCAACTTTCTGTGTATGAATGGCACAATGCTGCTCATATTATCCATGGTGACCCTTCCACACAGCCACTGGACAAGACTGACCCTTCCTCAAGCCAAAATTTTAGTTCTGTGTACACATCTGCATCTTATTTGCTCCCCCTTCCATCTTCTAATTTGCAGATGGTCCTTCTGCAAGAAACTTGAAAGAAGAAAACCTTAATTTCAAGATTGCACTGGATTTAGTTCACATCAGTATAGGATCTTTGACTCAGAGAGATGAAATACTGGGCATTGCTATCAATTAATAATCATATCTTCCACATGCCCTTTCCTTGTAGAAGTAGCTTCCATTTGGCCTCTATTAGAACATACCCCTGTCTTTGGCTATGTTGTATATTTTGTTTCTCCACCAGAGATACTGAAGTGTACCTTAGTGCCTAAACAGAAATCGCTCTCAGCATTGCTTGAAACTGGCTCTGCTTGCTAAGTAAACAGTTTGTACTAGTTATCACTAGCCTAAAATGATAACAGACTTTTGAAAACTTATCTAAAGCAAAAATGGCTGCTTGAGATCAAAGTCCAGATCATGAACTTCATTCATTTTGCTTTTATGTACCAGGAATAATGACTCATATTCTCTATCTCTGTTTCTTTTCATGTACCACAGTAGGATGTCTCATTTGCAGTCAAAAAGAGAATAAAGACCAATGAATGGCAAATTAAATTATTGAAATTCAGGTTCTCTGCCTTTTCTCAAATTTGCAAAACATTTTTGCTAACATAGCACTTTAAAATCTACAATATATATTTTGCCCCATTGGTAGGTGGGCTTCTTTATTAAGTCACAAAACACTAACTGCAGTATCCTATAATAATGGTCTTAAGTGTAGCAGTAAGTTGGCAGGAAATTATTGTAATTTCCCTTCTTGAAAAAAACAGGCAAAACCATCGACAAATTCATGTTTGTGTGAAAATACCCAAACTCCTTTTTTTTTTCCATTTAAGATCTCTATTTTCCACTCTAAGATTACACACCATTTATTTGCATTACACATCTTGTTTTTCAGAAGCTACATATAAAGTTATAGTTTAAAAATATGAACCAAAAAAGTTTTTTACAAAATTATGAAATTCCCTCTAGAACTACATTTCATGACACAATGTAAGCAATCACCCTATTTTCATCTTTCAAAACGATATTCCAAGCCTGCCACAACATTAGGCTGAAGGAAATATACAGGACATGAGCAGAGCTGGCAGCCTGTTGGGACCATGTTTCCTCAGTTTGCAGAGTTCACATTGCTTTAACCTTCGTACTTCTGCACAAGTGCATGAGGGATTTGAAACCTCTCACACCCTCCACAACCACAGATTGTCAGCCCACTGAAGCCTTTGCCTCTCTGGTTCCCAAGCTAATGGAAGAGGAAAGGTGGAATGAGAAGTGGGTGAATGAGCCCTCTGCTCAGGTTTGAACAATGGGGAAGCGGAAAATGTCTTGCCTTGGGAAGAGTTAATCCTGCCTAGCCCAGCCTGGCATGACTAGCTGCGTCATGGTGACTTCCCTTGCAGCACTGAAAAGTTTGACACCACTGTTTGTTTAGGGCTGTGTCCAAAAGCACAGCCACACCCCGTCAGGAGCTGCAAGTGTGACAGCTTTCCTTCAGTGCCAGCTCTCTGTGCAGTCCCCAGGGACCAACAGGGAGAGAATCCCCTGGTGAGGCAGAGCTGGAGCAACAGCAAGCACTGAGATGAGGCTTTCTCACTTAATCGTTCATTTTCAGACTCTTGATTCAGCAGCATTTTTTTGGGTGTAGGCTTACAAAAAAGCAGGAACTTCCGCAGAGTGTCAGAGTGCTCTTTCAAGTGCACTTCCCTCCCTAACAGGCTTACAAGTTTCCCATCAGCTCGGGGCTTACTTAGCTCTAAAGCATGTTTTGCTGTAACAAAGTGGAAAACCTGAATTTGTCAAAAATGAAGTGCTTCCAGGCCTACCCACATTTTTAAGTAAGGTCTGTATTCTGTCATGGCTCTGCTGTTGCAATTTATCTTTATGTGCACGTTTCAATGCTTGCAGAGATGAATTCTGTGTCTACAAGTGGCCTGTTTTTCAAAGGCATGCTGTGGAGACAAAGGTTGAAACCCAAATCACTTCACAGCAGTCTGCAAGTCTGCCTGTCTCTTCAGAAGCTGTAAATGTGTCTAAGCAAAAAAGGAACAGTTCTCCCATCTGTAAATAATGGGCTAGGGTGAAATAGCTCAAATACCTGAAAAAATCCTTGTTTAAAGCAGAGAAGGAAATTCTGGTTCTGGGCAGTAGCCTGGAATACTTTGGGGCTGGATTAGTATGCAGGAAGTAAAGAAATGAAAAGGCAAAGGGTGGTTTAAAAATGTCATTGCACAAACATGCATGCATATTCTCTGAGGCCCTGCCTGGTGGCTCAGTAATGCAGCAGGCAATGATAATGATACAATTTCATAGCTCCTCTAATCCCAGAGGATGCACAAAATGCTTGACAAACTGATGTTCTTTCTAAGCAATAGTCTGGGCCTTTCCTTCTCAACTGTAGAGGAGTGGAAAAGATTACAGTACAAATATAGCAAAATCTGGTAAGTTCAGAAGCAAGGGGAAGCAAAATATATTCCATTCAATGAATATGTTAAAATTTGTATAATAAAGAAATTCAGACAACCTTACACTTAATTAGCAAACTAGAACTGTTCCATTTTGGTTTTGGAAAAGCATGGTGGTAATAGAAAACAGAAATCACCTATAAGACACATAGGCCATTTGTATGCATAAATCTCTGATTCAGAAGAGAATATGGAGGTCTCTGATCTCATTACATGGCAGAGAGAGAAAGATTCAGCCCTGGTAAACTTTATTTATGAGCCTTGTCATTTCCCCTACTGTTGTCTTTGCTTTTTGCAGTTTGATTATTATCTTCTAAGTTGATTTTATTTAATTAAATGACACACTATTAGAATCATGTAAAAATTCCCCTTGTGAAGGAGTCACCACATGTGAGCAATAGGTTTTATTTGGGTGGGAAGGTGAGGTTCAGCAAATTACGTGTTCTTTCTTGTTGAAACCTCTGAAGACAGGCTGCCTTTAAAAGTTTCTCATTTGGGTGATGGGACTAATTCTAAGAGTAGTCTGTCTTTTTTCATAGATAGGGAACCCTGTCAGACCAGATGCATCATTTGCCTGCCTAACATCAGGCTCACAAAATGCTCTCCTGCAACACAAATGACCAAATTCAGTGAACTTCTTGGTTTGTATTAGAAAAACCTTAGTGCAATGTAAAGTTACATTCTACCAGGCCAAAAGTAGTGTTCATAAGGTTAATACTTTGATATACCTCAGCTACTGGTAGACAATAAATGGTTATTTATGAGGACATCAAAATCTTTCAGAGAACTTCTTCCAACCCTTTACAGTCTCTGGAGCAAAGCAGTCCAAAAGTCCAAGAAAGAACATCTTGTGCTTTGAAGATCTTGACACAGACTACACATCTGCTTTGCAATGTTATCATCTGTTGTTTCTGTGTGGCATATTTAGGCAAGTATCTTCAAAAGGTGTTTGTAATCTCAGTGACAATTCCTTGTGAGAAAAAAAAAAAGAACTCTGAAGGTGTTTTTATGGTCACCTTAACCACAGTCTATTCCAGGAATGTGAAGCAGCAGCTAAAGAGCATCGGGTATTTCACACAGGAAGAGTGCAGGGGTGGGATACTGGCACAGATCCCCACGCCCAAGGAATGGTGTCTGTGCAGAGCAACCTGCAAGGCTGTGAGGCTGAGAGTGCTCAGTTGAGCAGTGAGCAATGCTGGTGCCTCTTCTGGGTGGTGATTCCTCACCTGGCCCTCTCCCAAAAGGAGAGCTGGTAGCCCAGGTAGAGCACACACACAACAGCACAGCTTGTCAGTCACCTAGGCTCACACCTCTAAGAAAGCAGGCTGAAAATATTTGTCATGGGACCACCTGTGGCAGCTGCAATGTCATTTATTATTCAAGGTCTATCAGATGGCGAAGGGACAGATGCTGTGAGCATCCTCAGCATTGACAGACTGGTCATCAGTGTGATGAATTTATATGTCTCCTACAGGTTCTGCTATCAGTTGTACTCCCAGTTAAATGGGTCAGGCAAGGAAGCACATTCCCTAAAGGAATTGCAGTTTCCTATACCTCAAAAACTTCAGTCACAGAGGAAGTATCCTATTTTGAAGTGGTTCAAGAAGGTAGCAGGGAGAGGAGTAGAAACTTTATAGCAAGACCAGCTTGACTCAGAACTGTGTGCTACATATTCAAGACTCTTTGGGGTGAAAAAACCATAGAGAACAGCAAGGAAATGTTCTCAGTCTACATGTAGAAATTGTTAAAGGTGTATAGAGTGAGACATTCTGATAATCTCTGTATTATTTGAAGAATGATTCTTTTTATAATGCCTTTATTCCCACAACAATGCTACTGTTCCAATAGCTCTGTCAGAGCTCCTGAGTGGTGAGTTAACCCTGCTGCTGCCCTGAGAGAAGTGGAAGCTGCTGAGCTAAAGCAAAGAGGGTGGATAGACCTTTTCAAGCTGGAGAAACCATCAGCTTAATAGAGAGAAAGTGACTGAAAAAACAGGGTAAGGGAGACCTAATAACAATTCACTGAGGAATACTGCTGGTCAGAACAATTAGCTATGAATCTAGGAAAAGCCATAACTGAACAGAGAACAGAGGATTTATTTTAATTTGGTATCCGGGGAACTAAAAGAATACTTTGGATGGGAACTAAAAGAATACTTCCCCTTTCTAAGCAGATCCCTAAAAAGAGGTGGCCAGGGCTGCCTCCCAGCTCCAGATCACTCTTCATTATGGCACATTATGGGATAACTGGAACAGTAAGTATGTTGCAGTTATTATGCCAGTCACAGCTATGCTCTGCAAATGTAACTGCATGGAGTATCTGGTTTCTAACACAGGCTGTGAAGGGATGGCCCTTTTTACCAGGGTCAGAGAGGAGCTGACGGGCTCACCAGAGACTTCAAAAAACCTCAGCCTTTCAGTTAGCAAGGAGCTCAGTGCTCTCATGTACTCAATTTTCACAAGGGAAATGCCATGCAATATTGTACAGAGTAGTTATAAGGCATTAGCTGCCATCTCATTTACAAAAAAAAATCACTCTTTTCTCTGCTGCAGTTCACCAGTGATCAGCTACATATAATACATCCTTGATCATGTCTCAATGGAAAGTATTTTTTTCCATTTTGCTGGGCTATATATTCAGCTTGTAGGAGGCCAGGCCAGTTAACAGTGTAATGTATTTTAAAAAGGAATGTGATTACTAGTAACTATTTTTTCTCCATTAAAATCAGCAGAGAAGTTTATGTAATTCTTTGTCCTTTAATGAAAGCAGTAAAGAATTTCAACAATCTGTAAATCTGACCATATAGAGTTACAAAATAGGGAAAATTCACAATAGTGTCATTTTTCTTTGAAAGTCCTTTATCTCAGTGAAGGATATTTGAGCAAACCCTTCACAACACACACTGCTGTACAATTGACTGATGTTCCTGTTAGGAATTCTTGCCACAGGTTTTGCAGCAGAGGGTAAGGGCAGAGCACAATCATGTTGAAAAGCATTGGTGCTGGTGGTTTTAAAAATCACTGCTCTTTTTTTAAAACCCCAACTTAAGCCTTTATTGGCTGTACCATGTGACACATACATGCTGTGTTACATTAAAATGTTTAATTAGAAATATGAGTTATGCCTTGCATAGTAACAAGAAACCATCATAAAATTATGTGTACTCCAATAGTCTCAAACTATCACAGCAGCCATGCATAAGTACAAATCCTTTTCAGTGGGACATTGATTAATTAATTCTTTGATGAATATAGGCCCAGGCATTCAGCAGCTTCTTCCCTTTCTCAGCATGGGTTCAGTTATGTGAAGCCAGAAATGGCCTTTGTATGTTTAGACTTTGAGAGCACATTCAGCTGGAATCCTGCCTCACACCTAGGGCTAGACCTCTGCAATAATGCAACTCTGCTTGTTCCAGCTCTGAACAAAGACAAGCGGGGCTATGGAGTTATGTTACTCACTACAAGTTGAGGAATCAGCTTTCCATGTGGCTTTATCCTCCCACTCCCTTTCCCACAGGAATAACACAATGTGAGTTAAGCTTGTGCCTTTGCCGTTATCTTGCTTTAGTGGCTCAGTTCCAGCACACAGCCATGTACCACCTCATTATTTATATCCTGCTAGCATGGAAGCACCTCAGCTTCCATCACAAATGTATTGGGATAACTGGATAAGAGACTCATTATAATTGCAGTTTCTCCACAGGGGTCAGCACCTCCTCCCCATGAATATGATAAGGTGCTCCAAGTGCCACCTCACCTGCAAATGGTGTTTTTCCCTGAAGACTCACTTCCCACAGGCTACAAGCTGCTATTGCATTTCTGAAGTAATATTTTAATAACTTAATTAAGATGCAACAGCTTTCTTTCCTGTGCTTTGTTGTATAATTAATCCAGGTGATGGGAACTCATTAGACTTGGGGATCCGGGATGCATCTGGACACGCAAGGAGTGTAAACAGCCATAAAAACCTGTGTTAGGGCCTATTTAAGGTGGGCAAATGCAGAGCTGTGTGCGGAAAAAATAAATTATTTTATTCTTGGGGTAATCAGAAACTACTTTTTGGTAGTTGGATGTGTCTTTCAATCATATTTGTAGTTTGTTATAATAGTAGTAAAACCAACAAATTTTTGTCCACTGACATTTAAGGTGGAATCCTTGACTTCCTCGGCTGAGAAGATTTGGCCCAACACCTCCAAACATCATCTTGCATGCATGTGTGCATGCCCATGAGCTGTGGGCACTTCTGCCTCCTGAAAACATACCACAAGCAGATATTACAGAGCCCCTCTGAGCCTGACATTGAACAGTCCACCATGGGATTTTGTCTCTTTTGCTTGCTTAGTGCTGTGCTGCTGTGTTTATCACATGGAAGAGATGAGACCTGTCACTGCTATGCTGAATTGCTGAGAGAATTGAAGCCTTGGTGTCCCACTTCTCCAGAGAACACAGTAACTGCAAGACTTCCATGAGGTTTCTTGTTTCCTGCTGGTAGTGCTATTCTGCTTTGATGTGACCCAGAGAATGCAAATGGGTCTGGCCCTAAGCACTGGTTAGAGCATTTGCTCAAATTTAATGTCCAAGACCATGCTCTGGATTAGGCAGAGCAGAGGTTTGAAATCACTTTCCAGGAAAACATGGCTGAGTGAGCTGCCCATTTACCTGTAAGCATGGGTGTGGGTATCTCATTTCTTCAGTCTGCAGTGAGAGCTGTGGAACCCAGCTCCAGGGGACAGGTTGTGGCAGAGAACACCATGGCTAAGTGTGCACACCAGTCTGCCCCACTACTGAATATTTCCCTCTTCTGCACATCCCTTTCAAGGGTGCACTGCTTTCTTGACAAGCTGAGGAACAGAAGCATAGAAAACACAAAGACAAAACAACAACATGAAAGGAGTAACACCTTTGGGCATCAGGGATGTGTTCCTCACTGTGTGCAGGCTGAGCTTCCCAGCAGAGCACCTTCCCCCACTGGACATGAGCAACAGCTCTAATGAAAGCTCTGTAAAGGAGAGTGCTGCCAGTTGCCTTCTCTGGGAGCTGGATGAGTTGTGTGCAGAGACCTGCTTTCCACAAACAGGATTTACATAAGCACTGCACACATTTCTCTGTGTGCTGTCAGGGTGCCTTGATCCTTTTCTCTCTAGAGGCTTGTCTTCCTCTGTACAATTTCTGTGGTGAGCCAGGTACACTTGTGTACCTGTTTTGCTCAATTAAACCTTTTCCATGGATGTGAGTCATCTATTTCATGGTCCAGAACATACTCATTTCACTTCCTCTGCCCTCTGGTTATCGAGTTAATGAATACTTTGTAAACACCTTGAGACCTCCTCGTACTAACTACTGTACAAAGAACAGGGCTTGTCCCAGAATGATTCTTCTGAATAGGACAGGACAGAAGAAACTCAGGAGAAAGGAAAAATTAGAGAGCAAAGATTTTCATATGATCCTCAGTTCTTAATACACTCAGTTAATTTCTGCTGACTGACTAAACGCAAGCAACAAATTCTGGATTCAACATAGGGACTGACCACAATTCTCAGTGACCTGATCATTTGGTTTGATTTGGTTTCTAGCAGGCTCCAGATCCTTCCAACAAGCTCTGCCATATCTTCCTCACCAAATGCTGCTTCGAGTTCTTAATTTCCACTGGACTTTGGATCTGGTGTTTGGGAAAGACCTGTGGGGTGGCTGGCCCTGGCACACAGCCAGCAGCGTGTTGTGGCTGACAGGAGCAGTCACTTGCCCAGAAGGGGCCAGGAACACCATTGAGAGCACCAGAGATGCTCAGCAATGGTGGTGATGTGCCACTGGCATCCGAGGAGGGAGCAGCTGCAGAGGGACCCCAAAGAGGTGGTCTGGAGGAGGAGGAGGGCAGGAGGGGCTGCAGGCCCAGAGCAGAGATCTCCCTCAGGCAGCACCTCAGCTGGAGCAGAGACACTCCTGTAGCCCAGGGAAGGGCCTGTGCCAGGAGAGGGAGAAGGGGACTGGGAGGGACCCACCACAGCCCATCTCCATCCCTACGCCCCTTGGTGTCAGGGGGAAAAGGGAGGAAAGGTTTGTTTTAATTTTTTTCTTACTTTCTCACCATTCAAACCTATTTTAATTGACAATACATATAATTTTCCCCATTATGTGTCTGGTTTGCCTCTGACAGTCATGGGTCACTGATGTCCCTGTCTTAATCTTGACCCATGAGTTTTTCCATCTTCTCTTGCTCAGTAAGAGTGAAAGACCAACTGGAGGGTTGGGGCCTGTGCCACAGGGAGGACCCAGTGTGCAATCTCAGGCTGCAGGGTGCTCCTGGGGCTCCTTTTCTGCACATCTGCTGATGAAGCACCTCTGTGACCACGGGAAGGAGCTGCAGCAGGAGGTCAGCATGCTGTGGAGCTACACAGATGATGAAAAGAAGGCTGACTGGATGCTCTCCTGGATACAAGGGGAGCCTGACCCTCCAGCTGAAGGAGGGACAGTCAGTCTCTGCTTATTGGATTGGAAAACAAAGAATGGTCCATTCCTGTGTGCAAGAAGCCAAGCAGAGGTGTCATGGATGATCAAGGGACAAAACTCAAATACAAATAACCTTCACCACATAACTGGTGAAAGGCTGTGTTAAGAAGTCCTCAGTTTCCATACTTGGAGTTATGAAAAATAGGACTGGAATCAGCCCTGAGGAACCTGCTGTAGTTGCATGTGTCTTGAGCAAACAGGTAGATTACAGGACCTCCAGAGGTCCCTTCCATCCCTATGGATTTGCCATGATTATGTAAGTCTGCTGTTCCCTATTCCCTTCCTTTCCCCTCCAGCCCTTGGGCACCTTACCCTTGGCCACAGGCACTGCATCCTGCCACAATGCAGAGCTCTTTGGAAAAAAGCTCTCAAACTGAAACTTGGGCATCTTCCTTTACAATGACAATGGCAGTGTTAGTGTGGGCAGTAGGATTTTATACAGTATCCTGGAGACCTGAGCAGAACTTCAGCACAGATGAAGACTGAAAACTGATTTCCTTTCCAAATTTTTGTGGGGTGAGGATGTTCATGGGTGTTGTACTGGAAGTGATCCACAGTGCATTGAAGAGGGAACTGAAGAGAAAAGCTCTCTGTATAAGTCCAGTGGCTCAGAGCAACCAGCCAGGAGTGCAGAGACCTCGTCATAATCCATGTCCCACACTACTTGCATTTTATATTACCCTATTTCTAGCTCAGGCATGTTCTGACATAAAAGGGCAATATGCAAATGTCCTTTTCAAGATGCTTCTTTTGGTATCTGATGTCACATACATTCTGGAAGCAGCCACTGGGAGGGAGATCCAGCAAGCAGGATCTCCCTCCCTATGGGCACAGGCTGTGAGAGAACACAAGGACTGCTTTGCTTTATGTATCTTTATGTACTTCAGGAAAAAAAAAAAGGCCCAGAACCTCAAGAAAACACTATGTCACTAAATAAACACACATGCACAAAAAAACCAGGTCAAACTATGAAGCTTCAGAGTTCAGTGGGCTCTAGTCCTAAGTGATAACTGAGCAGGGATTTTCACACATTGATCGTCATCCAAATCACATTTTTGGTTCTTCATGTTTTCAAATCTAGTATCAGACACCTGAAAATTCAGGCACTCTTGCAGTTACATATAAGCACAGCTGGGTGCCTCATACATCTTGTTCAAAGTCCCCTAAGTCCATACCAGAAGTACAAATTCGATGTTATGTAGATTCACACCTGAGGCCTTAAGCCTTGAAAGTTTCTGGCTCTGATATAAAAATTTGTCTCACTTTCTCACAGTGAAAGAGCTGTCACCCACAGAAGAGCTAAATCTCCATCGATACTTTCAGCAGAAGTCTCATCTTGTTACAGCTATATTTCCTCAGGATGGTTTCACTCAAAGAATTCTTGCCAGAGCTGACTCAGTCCTTTTGTGTGAGATTCAAATAGCTCCTTGTGGTCAGGATCTTGAGGACAAGTACAGTTTGTTGGTTGTGTCACTGTTTTTGCCATTGTGAACATGGATCCAGCAGAAGGCTTTAATGAATTAAGAATGGTTACCCTGTGGGTGTAATATTTCACCACAACACACAACCCTTGTCACCTTGATTAAGAAATATCCCTAAGCCTGGTGTGGGTAGAACAATGATCTTACACCAGCCATGATCTGCCATGAGACAAAACACACAAACTGAACAGTTGTACAGATTTCCCCAAAAACTCCCTGTGAGTTCTGTTCTCTCATTTCTCCCTCTAGCAGACACTACATCTGTTCCTTTAGCAGTTGCTGGCAGAAAAGACAAGCCCTGCTGCCAGCTAATACTATATGATCTGCTGCTGAATTAATTTTCCACTTAAAAATTAAATTATAGGCCAGATCCTCATTGGATTTAATACAGCTATCACCTATTAGGCATCTGATGGTCTGGCCTTGTACAGAGATTATTCTTGCTCTCTTTGAAGCAAGAACACAACCAAAGAGTTAGATTTTGATCTGATGTGTGAAGGCAGGGAAAATATTGATTGTTTTGTGTCTGATGCATCCATCATGAGAAATTACGACTTTTTTCAAAAAGCTGGAGAAAAACACGCCATTCAAAAAAACAAAGAAAAGAAAGAAAGGTTGTAAAAGACACTATAAATCTTTTATTTCTTTTGAGTTACTATGAAATGCCCTTCATTTTGAAGGAAATGGTACAATCAATGATGTGTACTTCTTTCCCAGGAAAAGAAGATATTTGCACTAACAATTCAACATTTACCGACAAAAGACAGCTTACAGAAAATGCTCATGGTGGAAAAAAATCATATTTGTGATTACACTTCTTATTGTGGATGATTTAATGAAGTGTTACAATGTCAGGAATTTCAAGTGTGCATTTAAAGAAAGCTTCTAATCCAGTATTAATGCAAAGGAATTTAAACCATCTAAACCACTGGTGTTCAAAATCACCCTGATTTCTTCCTATTCACAGTTAAAGAGAAAGCCTAATCTAAAAGTCTCAGCCCATGATACAATACTCCTGGCCTTATCACTGCACACTGATTTTTAAGAGTAGTCAAGCATACTCAATTAATAGTATATTTCTTACAAATAGAAACTGCTGTTGGAAACAATGTATTTCCTACCTTTATTTAGTTATTAGTCTCTGATCTCTTATACAAAATTAATATTTTGCTTTCAAAAAATATTTGTTCCTACATGGCTGTTAGCTTTATGGTTGGTGCTGTTAATTGTCAGAAAAGCACATGTGGGAAAAGCCACTCGACAACATACTTCACATACCCAAGGACAGACCTTTGGAAAAACTTAACCAAAGGAGAAGAGAAAAACAAAACCACCATTACATTCAAAATCTGAAACAGATTAATCACACAATATCACCTATTATAGTACTGAGTAGAATAGTGAAATCAAATGAACAAAAGGAGTTTGCCCACGGTTTCATTTATACAAAACAATTTAAAATTTACTTCCATGGTCTAGGGTCCTTCAGTCTGAATAATGTATTTTTACAAGTAAGAAGATACAGTTTTTGAAGTAGCTTTTGGGAATTTTCCCTGCCTACCATTGGCCAGGGGAGTTCTAGAGTTGCTGTAATCAATACCTTGCATTCACATAGAATCAGGGATAACAAAATAGTCTTCAATTTATGTCTTTGTTCACTGCCATGGAAGGTGAATGTCTAAATTGTGTTTTTAAAATTACTCAATCAATGGATAATTGTACATTTTACTACAGTGCCTTTTCCAAGGCATTATTTGCATCAAACACACCAATACTCCAGGGAAATAAGACTGCTCATCTACATTTCCTAGCTGGAGCTACATTTACACATCTGGGGCTCAGCCTCGCCAGCCTTCACATGTGCATATTGATATTCACAGCAGTAGTTATGCCCAAATGAGTAAATTCATATAGATTAAGTGTTTGCACAATCCAAGGGCTTTTAAAACAAATTATATTAACTTTAAATGTTAAAAATGCAAGGGAAAGTTCAAGCATGACAAGACAAAGATACCAGAGAAGTCTGCAGCAGATCACCAGCATAGCTTACAACTGCTGTGTAACACACCTCTCACCAAAGCACTGCAGCTCCTGGATTTCCAGAGGGAAACTGAGGCCGAAGTTTGGGCTGGGCTCCACGAGCTCTGTTTGGACAAGAGGGCCTTTGAGAAACAGCTTTCACTGCACTGCTTGTTCTCCCCTGTTGATTATGCAACCTCAGAACCTCCACGCTCCCACCAGAGACATCACGTGGAAATTCCAGACCCTCATTCATAAAGAAATGTAAATACACACTTAATTTCAAGCAAAAGAATAAGCTTACTGATTCTCAAGTGGCCTCAAGTAGGTACGGTCTACTGAAAACTTTAAACTCAATGTAGGGTTAAAAGTTTGCAGAAGCACAAGCTCTGCAGAAGCATCACACCTGCATTTCCCTATGTTAAAGCAAATGCAGAGAAGAGCACTTTATCTATTCCCTTCCCCTCTCCTTTATGATCTGTGTAAAAATCCTGAAGTAGACACATACACAAAAGAGTCAGTTTTCCTGGGAGATCTATTTTTTTTTAAATCAAGCTCCAGAAATCCCAGCTTAACCAGCAGACAGTGACTGAGCAAAGTACAGCCAAGACAAGAAACCAAGCAGTTGAGATGTGCTTCTACAGCAATTTCTCAGGTCATTACAGGTCCATGGCTTTAAAACCAGATTGCTTAGAAATGTCTGCAGCAGTGTTTAGTAGCATCTATTAAATAACACTGCCTAATCAACAGGTGGGGAAAAGGACCTGCCTGTTAAAGATTCAACAGTTGCATTACATCTTTATCTGCTGGAATAAGAATACCTCCTGTATGGAGGTAGCCCTCTTTCGGACAAAATTTTAAAAATGCCAAGCTTTCCACCCTCTTCTACTTTTACACAAAATGGAACATCAGGGGACAATAAATTCCTAAACATAGCTTGCAGGGAAATTTTAAGATTCCAAATATCAAACACCTGTATGCCAGGTGTCAGAGGAACACCGAGGTTTTATAACACAGCAGAATGCATGCCAAACTCTGCTGTGAGGCAAGCTCCCCCTTCACTCTCTGTCCTAGCAAAGCACTGCAAGCTCTGGAATTCTTTGCTAAGGCCTTGTGCCTGTGGGGGAATTTATCCCAAAAGGCATGACCGGTACAGAGAAGCACCAAGACCAGCACCAGACAAGATTTCAGTTGGTCAAAGAAGATTTGCTCTCCATTCCCAAGCAGATTTGGTCCTTTTTTTAATTAAAACAAACAAAAAACCAAACCAACGAAAAAAACAAACAAACAAAACAAAACCACCCCAAACAACAACAACAACAAAGTGGCAAAAAAAAGAACAGACAACAAAGCCAGACTATTCAGGATATCTCATAAGGAGAGAGATGGCTAAGTGTCATAGTTCTGATGTTTCAGACACAAGGGAAAAATATTTTCACAACTAGTTTACTGTTTAGTACCCTGTAGATACATAATATTTGACATTTATAGCAGTTTCTATACTTTATGACCTAGAATATACTTTAGATCATGAATGAAAAATAAACCCATTCAGAGAACTGGAAAATAACGTGCATAACAATTTACTTTCAAATGCAAGGTTATGAAGAGTTTTTTTTAAACTTCCAAAAATATCTCTATGAAAATATTATTTTACATAGCTATATTACACAGTGAAATAAACTTTGTTATGTACAAGGTTCCAGTATGAAAAAAACCACAGCTAGACATTTGCTCATGGTCTAGATAATCTGTTTTCTCATATCAGTCAGAAGTACAACAGAGAGACTGTCCTTCACTCTTTTTCAGACTGTCAGTGATCATTTCAGCTTTCAGTAGTTACTAGTAGTTGTATAAAAACCTGTGTGCAGACATCCGCATATTAACCCTATCACAATCAGATATGGGTAGATGTGCTTTCAAAACAAGGTTAGACATCTGCTCAACAACCACAGTAACCTGAGTATAACTCAATTGCATATTGGTGAAGAAAACAATTAGTGTAGGCACCTGAGCTATAGCATTTTAAGGGAGCTTGGTATTAAACTCTCCCCTGGATTTGTGTTTCACAGGCCAAATCCTAGCTTGTCCTAGCTTGTATATTTTAGGCAGAAAACATGACACCACAATCCACTTGGCTCAAATTGGCAAAGTTGCTTCATCTAATCTTAACTAATCAAAAGCTTGTATCTACCTATTCTTAAAAAACAAACTTTGCTCCTGTCACAGGGGTGGAAAGGACATGGAGTACTTTGCTGTTTGTGGTATAACTGTAAACAACTGCAGGGAAGACCATATTAATTATGCTTCAAGTTTACATCACACTGTTAGTTTCCATGATTTAAATGAACTCAAGCTTATCTTCAAGTTCACATCATCATATTGGGTTTTAAGGAAAAGGAATTTTGAATTAGAAACTGCCTCCAAATCAGTGCTTGTTCACACACCCCAGATTCCAGGACAAAGATCTGACTGTGCTGCCTGTGTGGGAGATCAGTTCAACAGCTGAATAAAACTTCAGGGAATTCCGGGCAGGCAGCACTGCACTCACCCTTCCAGAGGGTCTTGCACAACTTTGGAGGCATGTCCTCTCTTCTAATGCTATAGCTCAGCTGCATGCCATAGAAATTAGCAAAAAGGAAACATGAAATCCCTAATGATAAGGAAACTGCTTTGAAACACACAAGCCTGTCTTCCAGCCTGTGCTCCCTTCCATCACAGCTGTGTTCACTGTGGTGCAGAACCTGTGGCATGCTCACAGCCAGAAGCACCCAGCCAAGAGGTCACCCTCTTGAGGGACAGCTTACTCAAGACATACTCTTACACATAAACAACCTGCTTCTACTGCCTCTGTGTGTATTACAGGCATAATCAGGAGCTCTGCCACTTGCTTTAGAAGTCAAAGCATCCTGTAATGAGCCCTGACACAGCTCAGCATCTGCCTGTAGGAGTCCCAACACACACCAGCGTGCAGAGTATAACTGGGGTGGCAAACTTCCTTCCCTGGGACTTGTCAACAGCAAATACATCTTCTGTCCCCAAAGCCACATGCTGATGGCAGAGAAGGTCCCCCAGCCCACCTGCAACCCTCTATCAATTAAGAAGGCACCAGGCACATCGAACCCATTTCATTAAAATCAGTAGAGATTTCTGCCTTACACCTTCTGCGGAACTGGTTCCCAAACCCACAAAACCTTTAACCAGGCGAGAAGCAGCTCCTTGCAATACCAACAGAAGCCACAGCTGAAGAGAAACAGTAGCAGAAAAGGGAAAACACTATCCTCATGCTCAGAGCTATACGGTCATGCCTTGGAAGTTGTTGGCTACTTCTTAATGGTATTAAATACTACTAACTTCTGCTGATAAGTGGATGTCAAAGGCATTTAGCATCTTGTAGGGTCAGGCCTACTGGCAGATGGTTGAGGAAAAGGCTATGTGCGAACATGGCAGAGAGGAAGGGAAAGAAGTGAGAGAGGAGAGGGGTAGAATTGCCCTGAGTTTTATCCTCTACAAGTAAGTCAGGGGTTTTATCATCAAGCACTGAAGGAGTTAAGTACTAAAGCACAGACACTTAATCAGCTTTCCCCCTTCCTTTCACATGTGATTGGAATGAAGCTGCACCGAAGCAGCCCAAAGGGCTTATAACAGCTCAATTTCGCAGCCTTCAGTTTTAATCCCCATCACCCAGGCTAAGCAGAATGGTGGTGCTGAGGCTGCTACTCCACAGCAGTCTGAGCACCTGGATGATGATGGTCTTCCTCCTCCTCTTCCTCCTCTTCTGCAGCCTGCAGGTGGCTGGAGAGCTCCTGGATCACAGCAGCCCTACCAATCTGGTCATTTCTCCTCTTCTCCATGATCAGATCCTCCAGGCTCTGAAACTCCAGCGTGTGGCTGCGCTTGTCACCCAGCCGGATCTGCAATCGGTAGGGCTGCTTGCCTATGCGCAGCTCCCCGCCGATTTTAAACTCTCGCTTGCCGTATCGGCACCAGGCAGCAAAACACTCAGAGTTTCTCCAGCTCAAGTCCCGATCCTTGCAACCCACCTGCTCCAGGGCATTGCGCACCACCACGGCCGGGCTGAGGGGTTTGTAGCGGTACAGCTGGTTGGCAATGCGGCCCCGTCTGCCCTGGCTGGCGTCGGTGAGGAAGCTGTTCACCACCTCCAGCCGGTGTAGGTGCACAACTTGAAAATCCCCGACATAGACCACCCAGTGCGGATACTGGGCTTGGCACACGAACTCCACCAGGTCACCTGGCTTACACCTATTCAGCAGGTTCTCCGGGGTGTAAGTGCTCAGATGCCCCCCACCTCCTTCATCACCCTCCTCTAGCTGCGTGTCCTCCTCTGAAAAGCTCTTCTGGTAAATACACTCATCCCGGTAATAGACCGAGCACTCCACCTCGTGCAGCTGGGGATCGTAGGGCTGCAGGGCAGGGTTCTCACCCCCCAGGTCATGCACCGAATCCTGCTGCTGCTCCAGCTCATCATCGTCATTCGAAAAGATGTAGGAGACGCCGATCCTGGGCCCTTCATCTCTGTCCATACCTGTCGGGTCGGCCGTGGGAACTTCCTTGTAGTTGAGATGGGTCAGCTTCTCCACCTGGTTCCCCATGCCCGCTGCAACGACAGACACACGGCGGGGCCATGAGGGCGGGCGCGGGTGAGCGGCTCTCAGAAAAGCAGCGTGGGGAGAAGCGCGGCTCCCCCTCCACAGGCGTCCCGGCTCTCCCCGCTCAGCGCAGTCTCTAGCAGCGCCCCGGGGCTGCGGGAGCCCGTCGGGGACGGGGGCGAAGGGGCACACGACACTTCCCTACCTGTATGGAGGAAGGCGCGGCGGCACCACCACCTGTTAGGCGGCGGCGAGGAGAAGGAGAGAGGCGCAGGAGCCGCCGGGGAGCGGGCAGGCACCGAGCCACC
>VXAX01003394.1:1916515-1955199 GCA_013399835.1 Leptocoma aspasia
CCCGCCCCGCGCAGCCCCCGCGGGAGCGCCGGGAGGTGCCTCCCTGGGGCCGCGCACAGTGACAGGGAAGTTGTTAAGTGAACACAATCAAAGCGCCCGGTTCTCCTGGGCTGACTTAACGCCTTCGATTCCTCCATGCGCGGAGTGTGTAATTAGGTTTATTAATTTATTTTCTTTCCGACTCCAAGAGCTCAGTCTCTTTTTCAATATAGAAGATTATGATTCTTTCTCCCCTGGAAAGGCATTATGCGATCTGGTGGGAATATTTTGTTTTCTGTGTTTTGGAGAACACAAAACAATATTTTGCTTTTTCATTAACGCCTAGTTAGTGTGCTAGGTGGGTTTATTTTTCATACTATTTTAACAGACACTGGTAAATTCACGCTGTTAAAATAGACTACAGAAATAATTTATGGGACGTAGGAGTAATGTCTTTAATTTTGTCTCATTTATTCCCTTTGTCTGTTGTCTTGTAATTTATAAGCCCAACTGCAACTGGTGTTCTGAGTATCCGCTAAATAGCGGCAAATGAAGGAACAATTGTAGTGTTATCAGGGCCCTTGGGCACTGCCCACAGGCTCAAAGAATACGGTTTCCATCAGATCCTACATCTCTGCGGTTTCAAATATAGACCTGCCCTTTGGGGTGGGAAGAATTGCTCCATCTGGGACTGGGGAGATGAACACTGCTTGGATGGTGGGGCATTGCAAGCAATTGCAGCAGTGACAGACAGCCAGATCAAGACCTTTTTGTTCTGGATTCAGCTGGTGGCTATGTCCATGGCACCATTTCTGAATGAATCTCCCAAATACCCAGCCCTGACACACATGCACTTTGGTTTGCATCCCAGTGTTTTCAAACAGTGCACATATTTCTCTCACATCCCACCAAACTAGATGTACTTGTACGGCAGGGTTGGATCAAGGCTAGTTGAGCAAATGTCCAAAATATATTGAATGTAGATGTGATTTCTGGGCACTGCATGTTTCCCTCTGCAGTTCCTCTCCCCTATGGCTGCTGTTGGACAAAAGAGGGCCTGGCTTCATAGTCAGAGCATTGTGAATTTGCTTCGCTAATTAAAGATGGGCATGTGTGAAAGCGAGAGTATCCTAAAAGGAGGAGCTAAACTGAACACAGAAGAGATTTTTTAATGTTCTCCCATTTCCAATGGAAGCTTTGTTTCAGCACTGTATCTCACTATCTCTGGACCAGTTACACTTTGTTAAAATGTTTGGCAGCCCTGTGTTCAAGGCCAAGTTTCTTTCTGAATCTTCTGCAATGTGTGGAAAGATGTGTCTGTGCATGAGTGGAGACTCAGTATGGCCAGGCAGTCACTTGTGTGTTTGTGCACATCCACAAAGATTTGCAGCTATCATGTTTTCTCTGTTTCTTCTTTGCTTCCTTTCACCTCGGTGCTTAATTTTCTGCACCTTGTCTGCTGCTTTAATCTCTTTGATCTCTTTGAGCTCCCTTACCATGGCTGCTCCATGGGATCCACATTGTCTGTTCAATCCACTGCTTTCTAGGGTAAGAAGCTCTTGGTATTTTTATATCGTAAACCACATCCATAATGGTTTACTGCACATGTAGGTGAGGAGTTGGGTGGAAAATCCACAAAGAATATACAATGCCTATATATCACTTTGACTAATGCCTAAAATTATGATGGTTAAAACTTCTTCATGTTTAATCTCTAAGCCTCAAAGCAGCCGTGCTTGCACACATACTGAAGTCAACAGGGTTGACCACACTGTTAAATACTCCCAGGTTCCAATCTTTTCCAGCGTGGAAGTATTTCTTCTTTGTAAATTCTGTTTTGGAGAGAAAGCTCCACCCCAGACAAAACACAGCTTTGCTTCTGGAGTGGGTTTATTCCAGCAGCTCCATTATTGGAGTCTCCACAAAGACTGCAAGGAAGCAGGGTTGAATCTACATGAGATCTGTCTTGCTCAGCTCTACAAGAGCCCTCCAACATTTTCACAGCTGAATTTCACATCTATATGCTCTCAATCTATTGTTGAATACAGCAACACATCTACAGGTTCCTGCCATAAAAATACCATTCTGGTGGGTCTTAATATGGCTTGTATGGTATTTGATATGCCTGAAACTTTGATAGCCCCTTTTAAGGCAAAAATACCTGCCATGCTGGAGGGTTCTCTGGGAAGCCAAAGCTGCTTGGCCATATGGTCCATTGATGTGTACAGAAGGAACTGCACCTCTTGGCTTAGAGACTGTGGGATATCTGTGGAGCAAGTGACTTCTATTAATCTATGTAGCTGCTATTATCCAGGGGTCTTTGTAGTGCTAATTGTAGTTGCTTTAAACTTAAAGCTAATTTTGAGAATTAGATGTAACAGTTACTGGTTTTTTCCAACAGTATATCATTTTGTTGCTCCAACTGCAACCTTACACATATTTTACATCCAGAGATTGAAAAGGTGATATTGATCTGAAATCACAATTCATCCTTACTTGGCTATGAAGTGCTGTGGTCACACTGTTATTGTTATTAAAAGATATCCAGGATGAGAAAAAAAGTCTTGCTATATGTTTATTTTTTTTCCTAGCAGTGCTTCTGAGTGTTCTGAGTGTTTATTTTTTTTTTTCCTAGCAGTGTTCTGAGTAAGACAAGGTTTAGTGTCATATTCTGTAAGCACATTCTGTTTCACAGGTATTCAGCCAGCTGATGGCTATGACACCCTTGAATTATTTAATAGCTTCCATTTCTTTTTTGCAGTAGAGTTTTATGAGAACTGAGATAAACTATGCTCCATTTGGCATGTAAGCACTCTACATCATAGACCTAGTGAACCAGAGTGCTTAAACACCATGGTGGAATTAGGGGCACTGGAAAAATAAACCACTTCCTAGTGAAGTCTATGGAAGTTTTTCCATGGAGTTCTGTAGAAATCAGTCATGCCCTTAATTGAGGGAAGTGTATGACCTGAGAGTCATTTGATGGATGGTGTCCTTCCATGACAGCCATAGCTAAGTCCTCCAAGGATATTTGGATTCAGAATTGTAACATTTCTTTTGTAACCTTTTTGTCCTCCAGTGGAAGCTGCATCCCTGAGTCAGGCACCAAGGTCCTGTAAAGCCACCTAAAATGAGATTCATCAAACCTGGCATGCCAGTGGTAGCTGGCAGGGAATGGGACAGAGAGCTAGTGTGCAGACTATGGAGTATGATGGTTGGAATATGGTGCTTCCTTTCACTTGTGTCACACTAATACTCTCCCAAGGTTAAGTGCTTTAATGAAGTTGGAGTTTTTCACACACAAGAGGAAATGGTGCCATTCATTCAGTTAATAAAAATAATTAATATTTAAGATTGCTTCCTCGGGGTATGGAAGACCAAGGTTGAAGTCTCTTATCTCACTGAAGGAATTTGAGCTGATATCTCCCAGGAGGGTACTGAAAGTCACCAGACTGTAAGCTCTTTTTGAGCAAGTCTTGCTTTCTCTGTCCCACTGAAGCTGTTCAGCTTTGTATGGGCTCATTAAATACCCATTCAATCTGTCTGAAAGAAAAGAAAAGAATGACAACATCTCTTAGATCAGATGCAAGAAGGGGATGAGAGTGCTTTGAGGTCCTCTCTAATGAATATTCAGATGTCTCACAATCATGCAGTATCTTCATCAGGAGCCATTCAGACAGACACACCAGAAAGATCTGAAAGTTTTGGTTTTAAGACTTGATCATGAGAGAGTTTTCTTCATGTCTGCTCTGGAAGAGATTGGACCTCTGTGTCTCACATATCCTGCATGACTGGGGTAACCCAGATGCCATTAGATATCAGCTCCTTTTGGTTTCTGTTGTGTTAGAGCCCTGCCATACTGCTGTCTCTGCTGGGCCAGGCCTCATGAATGCAGAAGCAAGAGTTTGTGACATGAGTTTGGGCTTCTGTGGTAAATATGCTGGCACTACTCAGTGGTTCTGCTTGTGTCTCCAGGAGAAATACCAGGAATTTTGAGAACCAGAAAATTTATGTACCTCAAAACATTGAGAAATATTGTAGAATATTGGTATTTCTGAACCTTGAGTTTCATATTTGACATAACATGGGACAGATAATGAGCCTCTGGTGTCAAGAAGGTTTTATCTGCATTTAGCCCATAAATCTTTGATTACATTGTAGAGAGTTTGATGTCTGTGTGCTTCTACACATATGATCTTTGCTATTCCTTATAGTGTAGCATGGCTTGCCGTATATTCAAGAAATCAAAGTTAGACAAACTGCAGATAGGAGAGAGACCCACATCAGAGAGAAAATTCTGTTTTTTTCTCAGACTCTTACTGGAAGCTTATGGCTCTGTTATCTACTTCCAACACTGTAATTTGTGACTAAATGTGATCTGTGGCAAAATAAATTGCTGAAATTGCCAAAGCTACAGAGTTTTTAACTGAGACATCCAAGCTGTATCTCAGAAGCTCTTCCACTGTGAGTTTTTAATTGGTGCATTTCAACAAATGAAAATGAAGTAATTCATATGTCAGTAGGGGCCTGAATTCATAGGAACTGCTATCAAACCAACTTGAGCAGCAGGAAAAGCTTAATTAAAATGCAGTCCCCCCCTTTTTTTTTTAACCAGAAAATAGCAACTATATTTCAAACATAACTTAACAAGGAAGGAGGTACAGTACACACATATTTCCAGCATGAGAACTGCTCATCCCTTGCATCTCTCATCTGTCTCCTGCTGAGCTTCTGCCCTGGAAGCTCCTCCTGTGATGTCTTTTAGCACGTCACAGGACTGCTGGCTGCCTTGGTAGCACAGCGTGTCCTTGCAGCTGGGAAGGGGTGGGACTTCTGATGGAAGAAACTTTGGATGGTTGCTCCTGGTGTGCAGTACTTAAGCAGAAGCCATTAGTAAAGGGAAGGAGTCTTTTCTTTGGCTGTTGCCATACTGCTGATAAAACATGAAAGTGTTAACGTGAGGTAAATACGTCACTCTTGCCAGCAAATCTGTGATGTGACTGCAGGTAATTCAGAGAAACTGTGGCTGCCCTATCCCTGGAAGTGTTCAGGCTAGACCAGATGGGACTTCAAGCAGCCTGATCTAGTGGAAGGTGTCCTTGCCCGTGGCATGGGGTTGCAGCTTTAAGGTCTGTTCCAACCCAAACCATTCTATGATTCTATGACTGTGTGCTTGTGCCCCCATTTAAACGGGCTGGAACAGAGGAAACACCGAGCCAGGTCTCCTGTGGGTGGTGTCTGTGCCAGAATGTGAGGCTGGTGAGGTCAGACCACGTGGCCATACACAAGGTGGTAACACAGCTGGGAATGTGTGGGGTCTGCTCTCTTCAGCCCAGCTCTGGATGCTTGCTAACTTGACCCGGAAATGCTGGCCATGGCTGCTTCCCACAAGTGCAGATCCATGGCAAAGTACGGGAGCAACAGCTGAGCAGATAATCCACCTTGTCATTCACCCATTAGACTGAGAAACAGGTTCGTATTTTTTCTTCCGCAGCCAATGGAAAGCACGAGAGATGCAAAGCCCCAAACCATCTGTGAAGATGATGTTTAGGGCTTTTTGCTGGACTTGTTCCAAATCCAGCAGAGGGGGACCCAGCCCCTGGCTGGTCTCAGTTGCTGAGGCTGCAGTGCTGCAGGGGTAGCAGCTGTGGGGTTGTGCACAGACTCACCTGCACCAAGGAAGGCCTTGGGCTAGCCTGGCTCATGGTGTGTGTGTGGAGGGTGGGAAAGGGCTGGTTCACAGCTTGCCCTCCATGTAGACCTCTCAGAAGCCTCCTGTCACATTGCTTATCTCCCACAGCCCTCACCACAGATGGATGCACAGAATGAACCTGCATCAGCCCCAGGTGTGTTACAGGTATTCCTGTGGAAGGAGCATTTGATGAGCAAAACAAGGAGGGAACAGGCAGCTGAAGGATCTGCTCTGGGGCATTAGTTTTGAGGCAGAGCAGTGGGAAGCTCACGGGCTTCAGTTTGCATCAATGTGAGGCAGTTTTGCACATACCCTGATCAGGCTGAGGCACAGCAAAGCTGGATGTGAGCAGTAAGACACCCTTGAGAGCACCAAGTGTACTTCAGCAATGAATCTGGACTTCTAATGAAATGAAATGGAAAGATCAATGCTTTCAGGGCTCTGGTCTCCATTTGTGAATAGCAGCTACTCCTACTTGTTGCACTGAAATGCTGCAATGATTAATAAAACCATTAAGGTCCTGAGGTGCTCAGAGTGCCTGCTAACAAGGCCCATGGATGCAGAGAGGGAGATTGATAGGTAGGTGACATATTTTTCCAAGGAGCAGGAGTATCTAAATTTGAATCAGCCTGCTGATGTCCACAGTGCTTGGGGTGGTCCCTGACTCCTTACCTGGGCTTGCCTCTGGAAACAATGTGCAGGAAATTCCCTGCAGCACACACACTAAACACCTTCCAGCGATGTGGTTTTCAGTCAGCTGCAAGCATCCCTCCTCTGTAACTCACTAATGATGCTGCTGAGTTGTTGTAGGCTGCAGGGGACCAGCCAAGCCCAGGCAGGCTGGAGTGACTCCTGTGGGTTCATTCATTACTGCCTGCTACCAAGAACCACTTTCTACCTCAGCTAAATGCACACCTGGAGACAACCTCCTTGGCTTGTAGACAAATAGCAGGTGCAGCATCTGCTGTGCTAAACAATTGCTGCCCCTTTGTGGAAGGTACATAAGCGTGAGGAAATGCCTCTGTGCTTCTTCTTAAGAAAGCATCAGTATTATCCTTATCTACCACTAAGCCCTTTCTGATAGTGCCTGTGGGAGGAAAGCAAGGAGCAGATGGTTATTCCTTCAGTCCTGTGAACTAGTTAGATGAAAACCATATTCCTAGTAGAATCTACTGTCAGGGAAGCTTCTGGCCTGCTGGATGGCAGTGCTGGGTTGGATTTATAAAGTGGTCTCTGGATAATAATGTGTGTGTTAGTAATAATGACTTTCATACTTGTTAGAACTGACAGCCCTATGTGTTTGTCTTTCCAGAGACAGATGTTCTCCCGCCTGGTTATGTGGGTTGATTCCAACTGGGGAAAGAGGACAGCATGAGCAATGTGCTGTTCATTGTTATTTCATTCCTTTTTTTATTCCTTTCCTTCCTTTCCTCCCTCTTTCCTTCCCTGGGCTCTCTTTTAGGCAGGAGCCTGACAGATCACATCAGGAGCTGCAGGGAAGCCCCTTGGTCATCGGAGTTCATCCTCCTCTGCCATCTCTCAGAGCACAGGAGGAGGCTCAGGCAGGGTTCTGAATTCATCTCAGCTCTGTGCTTTCCATCCTCACATGTGATACCAGCTGAAGACTGGGCTTGATGCTCATGCTTACAGACAGTGCTTCATCTCAGACAGCCTCTGTGTAAGTTAAAGTTGTCAGCTCAACATCAAATCCGTTTTCTTGGCTTTTTCTGCCTAACATGGTGTTCTCTTGCTCTGAATCAAGTGTTTTGTGGTTCCACATGAAGGAGATAACAGCATGAGCAAAGCTGTGGGTAAAGATAAATCATCTGTAGGAGGAGAGAGAAACACTGTTTTTTGGAAGGCAGCAAGTCCACCATGCCAAGGGACCAAACCACTTACTGTAGCAAATGTCTGCAACGATCAGCTTAAATCTCTACTGCCTTAAATTCAAAGTGATTTCAATGCAAAGCCATTTTTCAGTGCACTTTTGTATCAGAATGAGCTGTATAAAAACGTTCCTCTGTGGAAGATTCAGGTTCTCATTTTTCACCTGACAGGTCCTTCGTTTGTTGCTATGAAGTAAATCCAACCCATGGTTAACTTGAGGGAAAAATTCCAAATTACTTCAAGGGAAGAAAAATTAAGTTGTGTGCATTGTGTTCTTTCAGGGATACACTGATTCAATGGTCTAATTCTACTGGGTGTCCTCTCTTTTTAGCATTTACAATCTACTGATCCTAAGAGTAATCAGAAAGAAGACAGTGTTATTTTGCTGCTATAGAATAGATCAGGCAAAACAATTCCTACAGTCTATGCCATTTCCTTGTTCAAAGTAACAGTAAAACGCACATGAAGATGATGTCTTTGGGATAGATTAGTGAACTGGATCTTGGTTACAATGGAAAAAATGACAAATTAGTCTGATTTTGGATCCTCTAAAGAAGTGCCTCCATGACTGTGCCACACAGAATAATTTTGTGTATTGTTGAAACTCAGCAAGACTCACCAGTCTAGTGAGGGGTGTTTTTTGTGTTTTTGTTTTTGGGATTTTTTTGTTTGTTTTGGGTTTTTTTGTTTGTTTGGTTGGTTTTTTGTTTGTTTGGTTGGGTTTTTTTTTTGTTTGTTTGTTTTTTGTTTTTTTTGGTTGGTTTTTTTTTTTTTTTTGTTTATTTGGTTTGGTTTGGGGGCTTTTGTTTTTGGTTTTGATATTTTTTTTTTTCCATTTCACTCTTCATCCATGAGAAACTCTGAACAATTTGTGGCCTGAGTCAGAGTCTCTGTTGCACTTTCTTTTATAAGTGCAGAGGGGAAACATCGTCAGTTCTAGGGTTCCAGTACAGACTAATTAAAGCCATATAACAGCCAGATTTCAAGCATGTCCTTCCAAGGCAGACTGTGTTCTGGGCTGTATTAATGAGTGTAGCCAGCAGGTCCAGCAAAGTGATCTTTCCCCTCTGTTCAACACTTATGAAATTGCATCTGGAGTGCTGTTTCAATTCTGGGCTCCCCAGCAGAAGAAGGACAGTGACAGAGCCAATAGACACAAGCTGAAATCTGGAAAATTCCATTTTAAGTATTAAAGGGGTGGGGGTTTTGGTGGTTTTGGGTTTTTGTTTGTTTTGGTTTTGGTTTTGTTTTTTTACCAAAGGAATGGTAAAATATGGAAATAATTTGCCCAGAGACATTGCTTAGTCTTCATCTTTGAAAGCATTAGACTCATCTGGATCCATCCCAGACCAACCTGATCTAAGCCGCCCTTCTTTGCAAAGGGCTGAATTAGGTGACCTCTGCACGTCTCTTTCAGGACAAATTATGATTCTATGATTCTCACAAGTCACAATAAATCTGCTTATTCATAATTCTTACCAGATCCAGTGAGTATAATTTACAGCTTCTTTCAATTCCATCCTGGAGTCTGATTCAGTAAGAACTAGATAAAATCTTCTGCTCAGTTTGAAACTCTGTGAAGAGAAAAGAAATCCTCGAGGCTCTCCTTGTCTAAATACTTAAGTTCTGAATTTCCTGGACTTCAAAGGCAGAAACACTTTTCTGCTTGGAAATGTCTTTGTCTGTGGATGCCTGAGAATATAACTTTCCTTATCCTTGCAGATATACTGGGTCACCTGAACAAATGAGCCCAAACTGCTCCCCTGATCCTCCCCCAGCTGTTTGTTTGTTGTAGAGCTGTGTGTGCACCCTATCCATGGTGAACAGCACCCTCTCAGTTACCTTGGGCACCTTGTTGCCCAGAGCACCTTGTCACTGCCCTAGGATGGGGCTGACAGGCTGGAGCAGTCAGGGTTCATATGGTCAAGGGTTTCATGAATTCCCTTCCCCATCAGAAATTTTGGCATATTAGTACTCATGGGTTTAAGCCTGAAATCCAAGCTCAACACAGTACTGAAGTGACTGCAGTGCCAGGTCTTACAAAAGATAGGCATTACAAATCCCAAATAAATGCATGCTTTAAGGCACGAGGTTGCTTCCATTCTTCACTGATCTAAACAGGCTTGTGAGAAGGTGCTACTCTTGCAGGCAAGGCCGTGGGAGCTTGGCTCTCAAGGGCTGTGGTCTCCTTGGTACTGCTGTGTTCAGTGCTTGTGATGGACAACTGGGTGGCATCTGGGGTGAAGTCACTGAGAGCTGTGCATGTCTGGGCTCCTCTGGCTTGAAGCTGGCCTTATTCAGTCCACAAAAGAGGCTTTGAAAAGTTGATTGCTTAGGTTTTAACTTTTCCAAAAAGGTTTCTCTGTTAAAAGCTTCTGGTTAGAAATACCAAACCCCGTTGTTGCTAAGATTAAGGTTTTTGTTTCTTAGAAATGGCTTATAAGCAGAGACCAGCACATGGATTATTGCTAGTTCTTTAGCCAAGTGGAGCGAAGGTGCTTCAAGTAAATTGGGCTTCCAGGAGGATCAGTTTTGCATGTGATTTTGATAATGGTTTTGGGGAAGGAAGGGTCAGATCTAATTTTTCATGTTTATAACTCATATGGAAAAGAAAAAGAAAATAAAAGCAGTACTTACCACTAACATACTGGGGGGTTAGGCTGTTTTAAATTAAGATAGCAAAACCAGCTACTGTGTTTCAGTAAAAATTTAGAATGGGTTTTATTATTGAATACTAATGAAAAAATGGAATATCATCAGATTTATGGGGTTTGATTTTCTGGAACAGGATTTTTTTTCTCATTTTTTTCTGTGGTTCACCACTTCCCCCCTCCCCAAGGCTAATGTCATAAGCAAAATAAAATCTGACTAATTAACAAGACCTCAGGAAGATTGGAAATACCTGTCAGGAAACAAGAATGTTTTTTGCTGTTGCTAAAAATGACCTTAACTGCGACCTGGAAAAACTGTGCTTGTAGTTTGTGAATGAAGTCAGTAACCATGCTGTGGTACTGCTGGCCTTATTATGAAATGCACATCACAGATTGTGTCTAATTGCACACGGTGGTTTTATGGTGTCTGCAGCTACTGATCCAAGACTCAGATGTCAGATATCAGCATTCTTGCTATAGTTAAATGCTGCTGCCATGTAATAGGTTCTGTTTATCTCTCTTCCAGCTTCCAAATCGTTGTGTCTTGGGTCAGTGGCCTAAGTTCAATTTTTATAAATTCTTGACTGAAGTTATTAGCTCTCCTCTTTAAAAATCAGGATGAATTAATGTTGCATTATGCCCCATTCAGGGAAGTGTGGCCCCAGCTTTTATCATTGTCACTGGGCTTGCTTGTGCTAGGTTTCAGCAGGAGATTGTTGGAATTCCTTCAGGAGGGTGTATCCATCCCTTTGCTTACATAAGGAGGGAAGTTTTCTGCTGATGTTCACAGATCTTGCAGGATTACTTTATCCCTCTGGAGGCCTGAAAGAAGATAGATCTGTGACGTGGAGAACAGATACATCTTCATTTTCCCCCAGCCTCAAATGCACATGAGCTTGAGATGCGTTTACAAACAAAATGTGCAATAACAAAATGGATATTCATGTTCCTAAAGTTCAAGGGTGCAATGCTGATGCCTCAGAAAGCATCACCACTACCTTACCATCCTTAATCCTCTTGGTCAGTCCTCTTTGTGTCTACCAGATTCCAAACACCATGATCTGCTTCTGTATTGCCAAAGGGCCCTTGTGGTGCCCATGCCTGGATGGAGCCTTCTGCAATGCTCTGCCCCTTCAACATCACACCAATAGCAATGGTGGCTTTCCACCAGTGCCACCAGAATAAGATGCTGCTGAGAGGGGTTCTGTGGGTCCTGTTCTGTACTTGTTTTTCAGACAATCAACACTGCATAGAGCCACTTTCAGTCTTTGGCAGATATGTGGTGCCAGCTGCCAGGAAAAGGACTGAGGTGCTGGGCTCCTTGCTGCACTTCATTTTCATGCAGCCCTGTACTGCTTCCTGTTTCCAGTTTCATAACAGTTTTTGCAGAGTGCTTTGTTCTTCCCCTATGCACTTGGAACTGGCAGTAAAATGTGGATTGTTCTCAATGTTTAGCATCAAGTCCTACATGTGGAAAGTGATTTATCAACAAGATTACAGGCTGGAGTACTGTGGAAATTGGACTCCAAGGTGCCATAATTCTTTGGAAAATGCTAGCCACAGTAGGTTTTACCTCCCAGCAGCTGTCCCTTATTGATAGCCTTATTCTAATATTATGTTTATATTGTAAGCAATGACCAGCTTCTCAGCTTTATACTTATACAGGTACAGCTAATTCAAGTTTTGATCTTCATACTCATCTCTGTTCTTTCATGTCAGTCCCCTCTTCCTCTGCCCTCACAGTCTTTTTTTTCTTTTTTTCTTTTATTTTATGCAAAAAAAGTGATATCTCTTAAAAAAAAAAAAAAAAAAAAAAACAAAACTTTCCATGCAAAGTAGTGCCATAAGAAGTCATAATCACTAAGATATTCTCCTGGAAACATAGAAATGTCAATGCCTAAAACATTCTGATGTGACAGATGAGATAGACAGGCACTTGGGCCAGTTGTACTGTACTATGGCATCTTCATGTCATTGATAGCTCATGCTGCTGCTCAGTGGCAGAGAGAAAAGAATGTTGTAGTTCTCCTGGGACATTTTTTAATTGCTGGACCTATGGCAAGGGAAAGGAATAATTAGCACAAATACCCACTTTAAGATATCCAGCTATTGGGGTTTTTTTCACAGGAGGGCTACAGGCTGTGTAACAAAATGTGCTCAGTGGGGTGATGTGGCTGTTCTTGAGCTGACAACAAGGAATGAAGTGGTATTTCAGTCTGTCTACCTGCCAGTGTTCCCTTCTCTTATGTTCTTAGCTCCACACCAGAGCTTGCTGGCCCATAAACACTGGTGATGCTCTCAGTTACTAGAGGGCCAAACCACTGAACCTGGGGACCCTAAACTCCCCTGGGCAACATCAAAGGTCTCAGAGACAAAGTTAGCGGGAGGAACAAAGAAACTGAGAAATTTGACATGTGTCTCCCATGACCTCAGGAAACTTAGGGAAGTGCCAGTCTAAATTGCTCTTTACGTTTTTTTGCTTTATGTCCTGTTTTATCTGCCTGTCAGGGCATTGTCTCTTTCCCTGAGAAACTAAAGAGCAGCAGGCACTGAAAAAAATCAAAGTGGTTGGACTACTTGGAGGCTGCAGTCAGTAGTCTCACTAATGCTGGAGGTATGGAGACTTCTAAGACAGGCTGTTATCTAGAAGCTGCAATCAAATACCTGAGAAGTGATCAAGTATAAAGTTTACCCATAACTGTGCCAGCCTGTTTTAGACTATAATTCTTTGATATTAAGATAGGTTTCACAGACTATCCATAAATATTTTGGAACAGCAAGTGTAGGAGGCAACTGTGATACAAATAAAAGAAATTTTGAGGGTCATGAAGCAAGCAAAATTAGCAGAATTCCTATTGATTTCACCAGGAACAAGTTTGGGCCTTGAGTTATTTGGCTGATAAATTTTCAGCAAGACTGAAAGAAAAAGGGTCTAGGATTTTTTTGATTCTAAGATTTTATTAATGTCCAACCAGGATGCTGTTTAATCTTCAAAACAAATACCAGCACTCAGAACACATCAACTGTTTGTGTTCTGAGCTCTGTGTTGCACTTATTCATGGACAGGGAAATTACAATGAGAATAATCATTGTCAGAATACTAATGTGATGCAAGCCAGTGTAGAGATATTTATTCAATAGAATGCAATTACCAGCAATACTCTATTTTCTGAACAGTGTGACTGTAATCCAATTTAGGCTGTTTAACCCCTGGTGATTTGTTTCCGTTTGTATTGTGATAGGCTGAAAACAGGCAGGATTGCTGGGAGCAGCAAAAGGGAGAGTAAGGGGAAATAGGACCCCATGTAATCTTAGATCTTAATGACTTTACTAAATCTACATAACCACAGGGCTGTTCTTCATAGCTGTGCTGCTAATTGAATTTTAAAATAAGGGTAGATCCTATACGCACTTTCTCCCAACATCATTTCATTTTCTGACGAATGCTTAGTCACCAGTTTAAAAAATCCTTTATGACTTCAACCTGAGGTTACATCAGGACCTTGGATTTCATGTAAGACAGGATTCTCAGGCACATGGTGGAGGCAAGGGATTAAGAAGATATTCAAGGTGACTTTCATGACCAACTTCTCTTGCAGAAGTGTTCTCGACTGCAGGAGTTGCGGCAGGATCCCATGGGCAAAGGGCAGCTTCTCTCCTTCAGAGAGAGGGGAAGGACAGAGCATGGGGACCTTGCTGCAGGCAATTTCTGAAGACTAAAAACCTTCAGCTAGATACTGGTACACTCATTAGCACAGAGGAGTCCCCCTGAAACCAGCACAGTTTCTGTGCTTCTGAAACTAGCATAGGATATCTTATCAACAGATAGAAGTCTTGGGATCTGGTCTTTAAATAAAGGAAGTGCCTGAGTGATCTTGTTTTAGGTGCAGAGGGATATTTTGTAAACACACAGAAATAGGTGGGGAAGCCCTCTGTCCATCTGGTTTGGAGTTTGCTAATGGTGATGGCAATTTCTCCAAGACAGGCAGCATTCAAGCAGAAACCATTGTGTAACTGCTGCCAGACTAGAAAGCACAGAAAAGTAGTTCTCTCCAGAGAAATGGGCCCTGGACGGGAACCTGGGTAAGATTTTCAGCTTTAGGGCTTTTGCACTTCCATTCAGGTTTTTGTGCCACTTAAGCACCTGCCTTGGGCAAAAGATGCCAGCTGGGGCTTGCCCACTTACACTGTTGGTTCATCTTGCAATAGAAGAGGGAAGCAGAAATGAGTGGGTAAGAATTGCACAGTCAGGACAGAGTGGTCCTAACTCCCAGGGATTCTGCATGTGGGAGATTTGCAAAATTAGTCCCTAAGTATTTCCAGCAGCCATTCAGCCATAAAGCAGTGACTGAAAAGCAGTGTAGCTACTATTCTTTTAAGTCCCAGTTAAGCTGTTTATTTTTTCACTTCATTTTTAATATAATTTGTCTTGTGAGTTTGTATGAGGCGTCCCTCCCCAGTCATTTACCAAGAGTGCTGTGAGGATTCCTGACAACACAACTTTTTGTTGTCACCATGTCAGTGAGCTAGGGAAGAAGGCAGTTGTGTTTCTTACAACAGTTCTTACCTGGGCCCAGTTGGATTCAAACTGCAATGCAGTGGGAGATTTGTACATCTGTAACAGAAGAAACACCTGCAGAACAGACTGTCAGGTGACAAATTTCCTGTCTCTGGACTAGCTCTCATCTAAGCTGAATTCTCTTCCAATATTCACAGCCCATGTTACTTTCACTGGTGTAAAGTAAGGGGAATCAGAGCCTTTCTTTGCTTAACTAGGAAAACTTTGTCCAGCACATGGCTGCAAAGCAAACCTGGCTGCACAATGCCCAGACACCTCCTTTTCCAGTGCCATTCCCTCTAAGCAGTCTGCTCATCTTGAACAAATTGCAGCACATGGCCTCTGTGAAAAGCCAGACCCTCTTTGCCACTTCTCATACCACCAAGTTTTGAAAGGGCAGTGTTTTGCAATGAAGTTGAATGTTGGTTTCTGTTCAATACATATGAACTTTGAAATGAATTGTAGTTCCATCTAAGCCAGTTTCCACTGATCATAGACCTTCATAATTCCTACTGATTGATTATAGTAATTTCAGTTGATGAAGATTCTATGCACAGATTTATAGGTAATGTTTTTGGCTATGAAGATACCATACCATTTTACCTGGGAGAAAAGACTGACCTCTACCCAGCTACAACTTCTTTTTAGGTGATTGTAGAGAGTGATAAGGTCTCCCCTGGGCCTCCTTTTCTCCAGGATAAACATCCCCAGTTCCCTCAGCCACTCCTCTTCAGACTTGTGCTGCAGACAGTTCCCAGCTGCCTTTCTCTGGGGGCTCCAGAACCTCAATGTCTTTCTTACAGTGAGGGGCCCAAAACTGGACACAGCACCCAAGGTGTGGCCTCACCAGTGCTGAGTACAGGGAGACAATCACTGCCCTGGTCCTGCTGGTCACACTATTGCTGATACAAGCCACGATACCATTGGCTTTCTTGGCCACTTGGACATCATCATCATCTGCGGGCTTATGTTCAGGTGGTTGACCAATACCGCCAGGTCTTTTTCTGCTGGGCAGCTTTCCAGCCACTCTTCCCCAAGCCTGCAGTTCTGCAGGGGGTTGTGATCCAAGTACAGGACTCAGCACTTGGCCTTGTTGGCCAAGTTGGTCTATTGATCCCATCATTTTTTTGAGTGGGAAACCCTAATTCCTATGTGACCATCCTCAGAAACTTCAGTGGTTTCTATCACATCAATAACCCTTGTGTCTTTGCAGTGCGTGTGCCACCATCCCTTACCTCCACTGAGGTCAGACTGTAGGACCTTGCTAGCGCACTGTCCCTCAAACACTGGCATGATTCCAGGCTTATTTCTAGTGATCCTGGTTTTATCCCTTTCCCCTTTCAACTCTAGCTTAAAGCTCTTTCAGTGAGCCCTGCTATCTCCTGCACAATTCCTTTTCCCTTTTTGAGACAAGCATACCCAATATTGCCAGCAGGCCTGCTGTCACGTAGACCAGCTCATGAGCAGAAAACCCAAAGTTCTGTCAGTGACAGCAGGTTCAGAGTCAGGTATTGGGCTACTGTTCTTCCTATTTCTTTCCCCATCATTTCCTGCAACTGGAACTATGAAGGGGAACACTACTTGTGCTTCAAATGTTCAACTGCAACCTTATTATAATTTGCTGTGATGAATTCCTATTTTTAGAAGTAAGCATGGAGACAAAAATCCTTATTTGAGGGGATGGTAGGAGCTGTATTTGGCACTCAGTCAGATCTCAAAGTTTCACAGTCCAAGTAAATTTTGCACCTGAGAAAGCCAAGTGTTCTGCAGAGGCTTAAATGGGAATGTGTGATAAAGAGTTTTTAGAGAAAGAGTTCAGTAGGCAGAAGGGAAAAGAAAAAGAAACACATTATTGACATTGCAGATTGTCCATGTAGAAGCAAAATAAGGTGGGAGATGAAGTTTTTATGTACTGATCATCACTGTCATGGTCTGAAAGGTCCGGGTGTGTGCTCCAGGCCATATGAGGGAGCTCTCTCCACCTGCACCAGGTGATATATTCTTGTTCCAGGACAGTTCCTCCTCATGTTTTCCCTTGTTACTGACAGTGTAATGCTGCAGAAACAGCTGCAGGGGAAGTGTTTGCCACTCATTTGGTGACAGGATTGAACATGGAAGGATCCCATACTTCTACACCAAAAGGATTAAAGAAATACCTCTCACCTCCTCCTCCTCCAGAAGAAGTGGCAACTGAGGAAGGTTGAGGAGGGACATAAAGATTAGGGACTATTGAGAATTTGTGTACATTTAAGCCTTCACACTCACCTATTTGCTGGAGTTGTGGCCATGAGTTTTGGATCTTTGCTGCTTTAGGACTGGTGCATTTGTCATCAACCTTCCCTCTAAGGTTTCATTCATAAATCACTTTTGGAGCATGAATAAGCCATGGGGATGCTTTAATAAATGGTTCCTCACATAAAGTTTTATTCCCCAATAATGATTAGCTTATTAGTAAATCCCTGATGGCATTACTAAGGAGGTCATTAGCATTATCCCTGGTTTATATCTGCAGAAACTGAACCAGAGAGAGGAAAAGTCACCACTAAGTAAGATTTGTGGATGCAAACTCCTGAGTCAAGGTACATGCTTTCTTCAGTAGGTCATAGGACTAATAGGTGCTTGAAATAAATGGTTAATCAACTGGTTAATCAAATCATTACATCAGAATGCTATAGGACAGCGATATCTTCTTAGAAGATATTTAAAACCATAAAGAATTACTTACATCTCTGATTGGTTGTCAACCTTTAGCAGCCCAAATTCTTCATAGAGGCCAACTTAAAATACACATAACTATAGAGTTCATCTTTAGGAACCTGCATGGGTTATGTGCTGTCAGAATTTGTGCTGTCATCTCCTGATTTGTTAAAAAGAAACTGGCATGCCTTTTACTAAGTTTTTTTTCTCTGAGGGATCCTTTTTATTCAGCTTATTCCTGATCATTTTGAAAATAGTTCTAGTACACTTGATTGTTTTAACAGTGCATTACTGGCCATAGAAAAATCTACTGCTGTCTTAATATAAAGGACAAGAAAATGCAAAGTGGAGTTAAATCAAAATAGATGTCATGAAGGCTGCTGCAATGATTGCATCATACAAGGCAGTCTTCAAATTCAGTGAAAGACTTGCATGCCTTTTTCTGACAGCAACCAGAGAGGATTTCCAATATATAAGGATTCCTCTTGAAATAGAAACCTACCATGCCCAGCTATACACAAGTGGCCTAAATACTCTTTAAGGTGGAGAGAGTTTAGACAGAGAGTACTTCATATCTGCATTGTATAGAATGATAGAATCATAGAATTTTGAAGGTTGGAATAGACCTCTAAGATCACTGGTCCTACAGTTAGCCTAGCACTGCTCTGTTCACCACTAACCTGTGTCCCCAGTTTTGAATGTTTCCAGGGACAGTAATTCCAGCACTTCCTTAGGCAACTTGTCCCAGTGCTTTTCCAACCTTCACATGAAGAAATATTTCCTTATATCCAATCTAAACCTCCCCTGGTAAAACTTGAGGCCATTTCCTCTTGTTCTATCATTTGTTACCTGGGAAACTGACCCACACCTTGCAACAATCTCCTGTCAGGGGGTTGTAGAGAGCAATAAGGTCCCTGTGAGCCTCCTTTTCTCCAGGCTTAGTCCCCTCCAGCTCCCTCAGCTGCTTGTCAGAGGACTTGTGCTCAAGACCTTTCACCAGCTCCATTGCTCTTCTTTGGGCATGATGATACTGAGACTGCAGCTCCTCCCAGGCTCTGGGAATTTACACAACTTAAAATTCAGTGCAGTAACATTAGTGTAAATTTAGTACATTACAGAGCAACTTCCTAATTCCTTTTGTAATGAATTGTGGGGAAAATAGATACTTGTGATACATACCATGCGATTTACCTCCAATGTGCTGAGCATTGAGTCCTCCAAGCCAATCAAGAAGCAAATCAAAAAATACATTTGAGGGACTGTCATCTGGGCTTATTGGTCCTGCTACTCAGAGTCTGAAGCCACTCTTAAACTAAGATCATATATTTGGAGACTCTTAGAATACTTCTGACACCATTTCACCTATTGACATTGTGGTGAAAGCACCCAGTCTGAAGGTGGGATTTGATGGTTTAGAGTCCTTTTCCACCTGAGGAGGTTTGACTCTGTGTCTTCTGAACTCATGAAAAAGCCTTGAGCATCAGGGTGTAACAGAGTCTAAAAGGGCAGTGGGGTGCCCTCTACACTTCACCAAGTCACAGGATAGCCAGAGATTTATTGCTGCAATGGAAAGACCAATTCAGAGTGGGCAACCTCCATTGCAGCCTGTGCCAAAGCTCCTGTCTGATTCCTGGATCTCTGTTTGCTGCTCTGAGATTTTTTTCCTGGTTACTGTTTTTATTCCTTTAATCCAGGCTCTCTAATGAGGAATGTGTAAAGAGTTATGGGAGCAGTGTAAATTCTTCAGGCTGTCCCTTGCCAGCTGAATATGCAGAAAGCTCACACACCATCCGTGTTGCTCAGGGGAGCTGGTTAAGGTAGGATTGTGTGTATGAAGTGGGCATAGTTAATGCCTGTGAAATAGTTTGAAACATCTAAGGGCAACTCAGACTCAAAACCTCCTGCTCCAGTGTGCTGCAGAAACCTGAAAGACCCTCTGGGGGAATTGTTATCCCCCTTGGTCCAAACACTGCCTGTAAATTGGTCCCTTCAGTGGAGTTTTTGCATGTGCAGATAGCTGGCCACCTCCTGCAACACTGAACAAAGAAGTGCAAGGCAAATTCCAGCGCTTGGAGTGTGACATGAAGAGTTTGACATGCTGCTGAGGAAGCCACACATCCTATAATGACTTAAAATTCCATGCCTGGCAACCAGGTGCAGCGGGTTAATTAGGCTCATAAGCTGGGAGAGCAGGGAGACCTTTGGGAGAAGTTTGTAGACAAGCAGCAAAGCATATGACCTCATTTGAATTTTCCTGTTAGATTTCCTGCAGAGATCTCAAAAGCATCCTCCGATCGCTGTCTGAAACTGTTTAGGTTTCACATTTGCAAACACAAGGAATCTCCATTAGATTCTGAAGCTGCTGCACACATTTTAAAAGATCAAACTTATGATTATGACAAGCAAATAGATCCCCCCACCTCCTTTTGTTTGTTTAATGACTTTCTTGACTCTTGGGGTAAACAATCTGCCATTCTTCCTTCAGAGCTCTTGTGGTGATGCAGGTTGGAGCTGAAATGGGTGAGACTGGCACTGCTGGACATAAGGCTGTGCTTATGTGAGGCTTTATATTCTCCAAAAAGGCTGCAAGAGGAACCTGAGCGCCTATTGAGCTCAGCCTGTGTCTCTGTAATCTGCAGCTCCTTTGGTTGCAATGGGCTTTTGTACAGGTGTTTGGTGTTTCTCTCCTGTTCATGAGTTAGTGTACTGTTCTTCTCCTCCCCCACCAGGTCATAGCTGTGGTGCCAGTACAGCACATTTCAGTCCTGCAGCCTTTTGGTTGGAATAGGAGAGATTTCCCCAGACTAAAAGGCAGCTAGCCTGTGCCTATGCAAAAGGCTTTTTTTTGCCTTCTGGCAAAAATGAGAAGGAAAAGATAAAAATAGGAAGGGGCCATAACTTGAAAGCCAGCACCAATCCAGCACCAAACCTTTCTCAGACCTTTCTCCAGTTGACGTAAACCCACTGCTGTTCATGGGGGTTTTTCCACTGGCCATAACAACCACCGGTTTCACATCAACTGCAGCTCTGGGAGAGCACGGGAGGGGGAAGGGGGGTTACTCTTTGCCGTGTCCAGTTGCAGCACACGTCACTGGAGTGTCACTGGAGAAGTGTAAGGGGAGTCTCATTTGAGTGCCCCGATCCCTCCCGTCCCAGATGCACGTTTTACTTCTGCACATTAAAGCAGTCCTTGCTACCAAAGGGAGATGATCCCTCGTGTCAAGACAGGAGCAAATAATAACCTTTACATCCATCCGGGCAGAAATCACGCTTGGAATAACTCGCTGTGAGGGTTACAGTCAGTTTCACCATTACCGTGGTGCCCATTCCTTGTGACAATGGCATCAGGAAATTCACCTTCAGCCTTTTGGGCACGCTGTGATCCCAGGCAGCACGTTGGCCATGGATGGCACACAGCCCCAACAGAGCACAGCCATCCCTCCCCACGCAGCTGCCTTTTTCCACTGTACGTGTGTGAGTGAAATCAAACCTGGGGGATTTCTTCCCAGCACTCCAGACACACAACTGCACCACAGAATACAAATGCAAGAGCCGGGCTGACGCAGGCGTGAGGAGTTCAGCCCTCAACCCCAGGGACTAGCAAGCAACCCCAGGGACAGGCAGGCAAACCTTGGAGGGCAGGAGAGCTCGTTAACTCAGTGCTTTAAATAATAGCAGTGGGGAGGGTGCTGGTGACGAGTGTCCCTGTAGTGTGCATCTGTGTCTGTGTGGTTTGACAGCAGGCAGGAAGCACTTGCTTCTTCACTCCTCAGGCAGCTGCCCTGTAGAATAGCATCAAGGAGGGCATAGGAAAGAGGTTATTTATTTTTTTCTTCTCCTTGGAGATTCTGGACTGATTAAAAAGCTATTTTTGCTAGGAAAGCAACAAGGAAAGAAACCCCAGCCATACGCAGCAGGTATAAAAGAACGTTTGATTCTTCCGACAAGTACAATAAGATTTAATATCTTTGCTGCTCGACCCAATATTGTATCACAGGCATCACTGGTGTTGTGCTTCCCAGCATGCCCTAGCATTCCTTCAAGCAAACATTCACAGTAGCAGAAAGTCCAAGAAAAGGCTTACTCCCTTGAGGATCAAGAAGAAAGCAACAGTGAAGAAAGGTATAGTAGCTATTAATATTAATGTTAAAAGAAGAGGGGGGAGAGAGGACATAGGAGCAGCAAAAAAGCTACTACTTATGGCTTTGATGTGTTCATTTTTACAGGACCAATAGCAACATGGAGAATACGGAAAGCAGATAAAGAGGAAAATGAGGAGGTGGAGGTGAGCAGAAGGCAGCTCAGAAAATTACACAAGCTGTGGGGAGTTTTTCCCGTCTAGACACTTGCACACAGCAAAGGGAGCGACTGCCATCTGCATCTCCTCCAAAAAAAGGAAGGGAAAAAAGGGACAGAGCTGACACTGAAAAGGAAATCCACCTTCATGCCTCTCATTTTGGCTGTGCTATGGCTGATCCACACTGAATGCCTGCTGTGGGAGGGGAGAAAAAGCTAAGAGAGGTATTGTTGTGTCTAAGGAGGCACAACATTAAGGCAGATTGTGAATCCTCATGCAGGGCTCTGTCCTACTGACACAGTGGGAACAGGAGGGAGGGAACTATTTTAGTCCTGTTGACGCTGCTAAAGAGTAAAAATGGAAGTAATTAAAGGCCTATTCTAGTCTCACTTAAATCTCCAAGTCTTCAGGCCAGAGTTATTTTTGTTACATTGCTTTAATGGTGTTACATTGATGGTTAGACTGGGTTGGATTTTCTTTTCCTACTCTGAATTTAGGAAATGAGCCAGCACTTTTCTGTGGCAGTGCACTCACTTCACTGAAATTTTGCCTGTGGAATATTGTTCAGGTCCCAGGAGGAATTTTTCTAAATCCCAAGCAGCCCCATCATAACCAGTGCTCGGGCAGCTGGGTTACTGCCTTATATTGTAGAAGGGGCAGGTTTGAATCCCACCGTTAGCTAGTCTGAAGCTAGACTGGAAATAAGAATGACTCCTGCACCTTAGGAAAGGTGCTTGATAAACAATGACCCTCATGTCTTATTGTCCCCTTTTTTTTTACTGAGAAAAAAACCCAAAACTGCCCTGCTTAGGAAAAAGTACAAAATACAGAGCAAGAGCAGGACAGGTTTATTTGTAACAGCACCACTGCTGCCCATCTTGGCCTCAGTAAAGTCTGCAGTGACTGTAAGCAGTGACAGGAATGGCCTTCTCTGGCTGCCACGTTCATCCTCAGTGAAACTCATCTCATCTCATCTCAACACCACTTTTAGTTTTTCTGCTCCCAGGTTCCCCTGTGCAGCCACTGCAGGCTGCACCTGTGACAGTGTCTCCTTAGTTGTCACCTGTCCTGTGTCCTGTGTGGGATTAACCCACATCTGAATCCTCATGTGGCCTCCTGACAGTGCAGGGTGTCAACAGGAAGAGATTGGTCTCTTCTCAGAACAGATATTTGTCCTGTGCAGCCTACCCGGATCTCACAGGTCACTGCAGGCAGGGCAGTGTAAAGAGCACAGAACCTGATGTTTGTTTTTTCCAAAAAAAGCAGTGTTGCTGCCTTCCTACATTAAGGCCTCATGTGGCTGTTTCAGAACTACCAGTTCATATAAGCAGAAATACAAAGTCCTCTGTTTGCAGAGTCAAGGAGGAGCTCCAACCCAGTGTGCATTAGGTCTAAGCAGTCACAGAAAGCAAAGCATGGCAGGAGCTCGCCATGGGCAAGTCCTTCACCTCCCAGCTTGGGGCTGAGCATCACATCCCAGCAGATACAGCCTGCCCAAAACCTCTCAATCCTTGGTGTCCTCCAGAATAACCCTTGAGGATCATTTCCCTGCAGACCAATTGCCCCAAGGAGGAAAAGGATGCATTTAACCAGCCCCAGTGAGAGGTACTGGCTCAGGTCCTGTGCTCACTGAAAATGCCTGTGCTAGGTGGGCCACAGTACAGGTACCACAGGCTCATTTAGCAGTGGGTAAAAAGCCTGTCCCTGTCTTCTCAGAAAAGCAATAAAGTACTGAGCCTTTGGACCAGTGGCTCAGGTCAACAGAAAAGGAATTGATTTGGCACAGAGAGATGTCATGACAGGAAGGATAATTTTCTGGTGTGTAGGCAGTGAAATTAGGTCAGACACTTTGAAACCGAGTCTACATGTTTTCACCTCCAAGTGGTATTAACTGGTGATACTAGTTTGCAGAGACTGACTGAATGCTACAGGTGTATTTTAGACCTTATACCATTCTTGTTACTCCACCCTGAATTTTCTACAATTCTTGGTTCAGTTCCTGAAAGCTGTTTTTCTAACTAGACACAGGAAAGCTGCTGAACTCCTCTGGCTCTGAGCAGAGCAAGAAAATTATAGACAATGTGTCTTATGGGCAATTCACCCCTTTATTCATCTTGGCAAGGGAGTGGATTATGTTACATCTCAATGTCCCTTCTGAGCCCATTTTTTACATTCGTACAATCCCTGTAACCTCTCCAGGGATACCAGTCACCCTCATGTAAGCTCATCAGACTTGATTTCTTGTGGTTGCCACTCTATGTGCCTCACACTTCCACAGGTGTGTTAGAAATAAACAACCTTGTTCCTTTCCCATAGCCTACCAATCTGTCATGGTTTGACCCTGGCCCAATGCCAGGCACCCATGAGAGCTGCTCACCCCCTCTCCCCTGCTATGGCTGGGCAGCAGAGAGGGAAAATTTTAATGAAGGGTTCATGAGTGAGATAAGGACCGGGAGAAAACACTTCAAGGGCAAAACAGGCTCAACTTAAAGTTGCAAAGTGAAATTTATTACTAACAGAATCAGAGGAGGATAATGAGAAGTAAAATAAGCCCTTAAAACACCTTTCCCCACAGCCCCTGCCTAGAAGCAAAAACTTCGTGAATATGTTTTGATTTTCTTCTTAAATNAGCAGCTCCTCCCTCCTCTTTCTCCACTGGCCATGGTGTCACCATGTTGTTTCCCTCACATGTTCTCTCCTCCTCCTCCTCCTCTTCTCAGACTAGAAGCAGAACTGACTTTGTTTTGATTTTCTTCTTAAATATGTCATCACAGAGGTGTTGCCAACCTCTCTCATCGGCCCAGTTTTGGCCAGCAGCATGTCCATCTTCAGAGCCATCAGGGATTGGCTCTGCTGGACATGGTGGAAGCTTCCAGCAGCTTCTCACAGGGGCCATCTTTGTGGACTCCCTGCTACCAAAAACCAGGCCATGCAAAACCAATACACAACCCTATTTAATTCATCATAAGTACTTGCCCAGCAAACAGTGCCCCCAGATTCCACTGCCCATGTTCAGGTTCTCTTTTCTGCTGTGTGTTGTTCGAGAGCAGAGAAGTGGCACCTAATGATGAGCCTGTGTCCCTGGATGTGGGAGCTTTGCTGGGCCATGGATACCTCCAGACTGCCGGAGTTCACTGAAGAGTGAGTGGGGCTGCTTGATCTCTCTCAGTTACTCATTCCAGCATATTAAGGCTGATTATTCCTTGTTCTGGCTCATGGAGTTACTTTCCTGTTCTTCCAAGCATGGCTCTTTACAACAAGCTAAGCAAGATTTTGAAGAAAGAGGGTGGCCAGGGCACTTCTAGTCCAGGGACCTGCTGGAGTCAGTCCATTACTAGCCAGCAGTTGGTGTCATTCCCGCTGATGAAGGCTTGTGCAGTCCTGCTTTGAGCTTGCTGCTTGTCCTTTCTGTAGGATGAAACTCAGCAAGATGTTTAAGTTAAAGCAGGTGGATAATCATGTGTGTGTTTGCTGGCTGGGATGAAGGATGAAACCCTTTTCTGAACCACAGCTACAGCTACATTTGAGACCCCCTTTAAAATCCACCTCTGGCTATGTTCCATTGCACAGCTAAAACAAAGTGGTCTGTTTTTCAGTACTTTTCGTTAAAAGTGATCCCTCTGTACTGCCAGTGGGAAACTAAGACACGATACACACCCATCTCTGTTTTGTAAAAAGTTATTTTAGATCCCCAAATGTGCAAACACCAGCACACCTCATTGGCATCAAGAACCAATTAATATAACTGATGAATGAAGGGAAATCAAAATACAGTCAGATCTAACAGACCTAGAATCAGGAATGTAAATTACACAGTTGCACATTCTTCTGTAAGATGATTTTGTTTATTCTCTTTCCATTGTAATCAAAAGTGAATTATGATCTTGAAAGGTTCTATATCTCACAGATAACTGAAAAAAGCTAATTAAAAACAAAAGTCACAGATGTAATCATTGCTTAATGTTGTAAGCATAACATGACCTAATGCTATTATGATTTCTGAACAAATTTCAATTAGGACTCCAGCTGGTAAACAGATAAATGTGATAACAAGATTTTAATATTACTTGATAATTTGTTAGTAAAAGCATTTTTTATTTCAGCCATTTTTAAGTATATAAAATGGGTTTCGATTTGGATGTGTTTTTCAGCACAATTAGAGGACAAAAAAACCATTTCAGTGAGTAACGTTTGAGAAGATCCTCCTCAGAGATGAGATCTATTTTTATTAGTTAACCAGTTTTGGGGTTTTTTTTATATAGTCATCATCACTTTGTAGCTTGCTAGTGATTTACACCATTACCAGATCAGAAGAGTAATGAAAACAAACACTTTTTATTCTGCATTGGGAGGAATCACTTCTAGGTTACACTGGCCTTTTGTTCCTTTGTTATTTCTTGTCTTATTGAGCTCAAAGGAATGTAGAAAGTCATGGCTGTGATGTGGGGTCAATGGTATTTCAGAACATATGGGAAAACTGAAGTGCAAAACGATAATCTCTTTCCAGCAGGGTAGGCACTGATGTAGTTCTGAGAAGACAACAGCCATGAGTCCGACTGGATCCCTTCCCTGTGATATGTAAGGATGCCAGCATGGCTTTGGAGAGCCAAGACCAGTTCCTCACTCTGCCAGACTCTCAATGAAAGGTGAATAAAATAGCCAATTTACTGTGTCTCAGTTTCCCTAAAAAAAAAAAGGACCCGGATTATGACTTGAAGTGACTCCCTTGGAAACCAGTACACAAGGAAACCACAGTCGACCTGCTGCTCTTTTTTTTTGTTTTTGTTTTTGTTTGAGAGGCAAAGGTGAAAAGCCATGGCTCTGGAAGGATGGTCTCTCCTGCCCAGATTGGCATTCCATCTTCTGCTGAAAACGGTGCTCAGGACCAGCATTTGATTTCAAGACAGGTGTGGAGTAGCTGCTTGGTAGAGTGGTGACAGTTTATCACCTAATCAGCACACAATTCCCCTCTCCCGTGATTTAGAACAGGGATAAAATAAATTCCATCACTGGAGGAACATGAGGCCTGACAGCACTGAGGGAGGAAATCCAATCCAAAATTAAGACACTGAAGGAAGGTACAATACACAGCTCTCCCTGCTGTGCTTTTAACCAGTCTCAACCTTGTCCTCATGGGACCACCCCTAATGTGGGAGTACTCAGCATCCACTGCCTGGCCTCTGTGCTGAGGGGACCCATCTGCCATTTAGATGACAATGATGCACATTATGTGGACACCTATATTTCATTTGCCTTCGTTGGCATGCAGCAGCGTTCCTGAGTTCAGAGTTATTTGGTGGCAGAGACAACAGAAGCTGTCACTACCCTGAAATAAAATCCTTGCTATCCTCCTGTGACATGATTTTTTCCCCTTCCTCCTTCAATTTATCCGTTTTAAATATTTATTTTATACCCTGTAAGGTTACTTTTACTCTTGAAAGAGCAAGGGTTAAGCTTTCTTCTTTTTAAACAAGAGGAAACATTGAAATAAATCACTTTCCTCAGCAGCAATAACAATAACATACACCAAAAAGGTAACAAAATCCAGTATGAAAACATACTTTTCTTAGTTAAAAGTGCAATCATTCTTGGGACTGAAAGCTCTCCTGACTAGCTGTTGTGTCTTCTCCATTATTTACTCATATCACAGTAGCAACTGGAGGTTTGAAATAAAATACAAGATTGCATGTGCTAAGCCCTGTAAGATGCACTGGGAGCGCTCAGTCTACATAATCAACAGAACACTCTGGGAAGTGGAATGTCACTGTGTCCATGCAAGAGACAAAAGTGTAGAGAAACAAAGTGACTCAGTTGCACAGGAGGTGGCAGATGCAGTTTGTGGTGAGGTCAGGACTGAAACGATGCTCTTGAAGCATTTGTGCAGCTGTGAGTTCATAATTCCTGATGGGAATTTTTGTGAACCTCCCAAGACATGCGTTATCTCTCTGATCCCTGAGTGACTATCAGGGGGATTAGCGAGGTGCTGTTTTCTAACTTGACATTTCTAAAGTGTGAGTGCTTACCTCTGAGGCAGTTATGTGGAATTCAGCTCTGTTTATGGAGAGTCAGTCAATACTATCCATACCTGAGGCATGATTCATCTGACCTCAATGTAAGTGTCTGCTTTAGAATAAACTGACTGATGCCTTCTGGCTGTATTGACCAGATCTCCAGCGAGTGTAACAGGAATGCAGCCAACAGACAACCTAATTTAAAGAGATGAATAACACCCCGCTTCAGTCTGTGCACAGTGATGCCTTTGCAGAAGCTCTCCTGTCTTGACAAATGCCGATTGTTGCTGAAGTTGGCACCCATGGTGCCAAGATCCTAAGCAGATGCAGGGATCCAAACAGACTGTAATAAAGTTAGTTAATGGGGGACACATTTTGCCAGAGCCAACACAAAATTGGCAAAAAATCTTTAGACTGCTGCAATCTGCATCACAGAAGCCTTTTTCTGTGTAGTGTAGGTGGGTTCTTTTATTGTCTGCATCTGGAACTGGGCTTGGCTGTCTTAGAGCATACCCTAGCAAAGCAGGCTGTCCAGACACCAGAAGAAATTCAAGAGAGCTTGAGGGTGAATGATAAGTGGAAGATATTAATTTTTTTGACCATCTGGCCTGTCTGTGCCAAAGTTGCATGGCTTCAGGTAGAATAAGGTCCATTTCTGCTGAGTGTCAGTGTGGCTCCAGTGTTTTGAAAGCCTGGAGGAATTCTTACAACAGTATCATATTCTATGATATTCCCCTCAGCTGCATAACATCCTCTCAGATAAAGTGACACAGCTCAGTGGCCTCAGCCATGGGAGTGGATCTGGTCTTTGGCACTGCCCAGAGCAAGGACAGGCCAGGGCATTCATGGAGGTCTCACAGGATGAGGTGGCTCCAGCATGGCTCTCCCAGCAGTAATTTCAGTAGGGTCCTGTAGAGGTTTCCTTCTTCAGCTCTGAGTTTTACTTCTTTTAGTGTTTATCCTCATCTTACTTCTTTTCTGAAGGCTACTGAGGTTCATTCATATGAAGTATATCACACATTTCTGGTGGCAGGTCATTTCTTAAGCCCTCTTTTCCACTTTGCCCTCCACACAAGATTTCACTGATTGCTATCCAGATCAGAGATTGCATATCAGATAAAATATAACCAGGAATGCCTTCCTTCAGAAACTCTCACTTTATCTCCCTACTGCTTTGTTTATGATCAGCATTCCAACCTATTGCCTGTCTACCTTTTATCCTGTTCTCGTTCCCTCCTTCATGCTCCTTCTCCACTCAGAGTACGACTTTTTTTCTAAAATATAGGCTTACTTTTGTTTTAATTTATCAAAATCCATTGCTTTCAACCCTCCACAAGCTAAATGCAGTACTTAAAGTCAGACTTTGATGATGCCAGACCCTTCCTAATCCCTTCCTTCAGCTCCTTTCAGACTGCACTAACTGTAATAACCTCTTCCAAACCAGCACTCCACCCTCAGCCCTCTTTGACACTATCAGTGATATCTTCCATGACCCAATTCTCTCATACCTTTTTCCCCATCTGTAACTCTTTCTTCTCCATATTTCTCATTTGTTCTCGAAAGTGGTAATCCCATTCTAGAAATGAAATATTTCTGGTGCTTCTCCTGCCCTATTCAGTTACCATAAAGGTACAGCAACAAATCTATTTTAGTAGAGTAGAATATACAGAATACCTGTAAGAATATAGAGTATATATTGTTGTATAAAATATATAACTCAGCTGCAGCAGCTGTATTTGACCTCAGAAACATTGCTGTGCCTTGAATATTCTAGAATTTGTATTTTATTTTATGTGCTTCTTCAAACATTTTTATGCCTCATAAGCCCCCTGAGTACCTGTGTAACTACTCAATGACCACAAATCACAAAGAGGAAAACTCAGCACAACTCCCTTGTTCATTGAAGCCATCCTACTACAGATTTGCTTCCTTAGTTCAATATTTATTACAGGGTTTTTGCCTATCTTCTGGTTTCTGCAAACCCTAATTTACTGGACCTCCTTTAAACACTGTTTTATTGGTGGGGTATTCAGACAGCCCTGAAAACACCGTATTAAATTATATTGTTGAAAATCTGGCTTTTCAGTGGTCAGCAACCCTTCCTCCAATTCATCCTTCCAATCTCTCAACAAGGTCATTTTTATGCTCTGGCGAATGGAATAGATTTTTTAGTATTTCTATAGTTAAATTGCTCTGACATCAGCTGATTCTCACATCAAATGTGAATGTATGCAATTATTACCATCCCTCCTTTATCAAGGGGGAAATAAAGGGCAGCATTCCCAGAGCACTGAGCATGCCCCTCAGGTTAGTCTCCCCAGGCTCTCTGTACAGAGACAACCTCCTCCAAAGGGCAACATTAGAAAAGCCTGCTGAGATGAGCCTACTAAGATGAGTCAGATAATTCAGCTGGCTAAATTAGACTCTTCAAATGAGTCAGTGGTAGCACTCCTAATGGCTTCAGAGGATGTATATTCCAGCAATTAGACACAATGTGTAACTGGAGTTCTATATAATTAGCTATACAAATTGCAGCAATATACAATAGGTTGCTATGTCTTAAATAAGCAATGAATAAGTACAGTGTGACTGGAGCTCAAGGTTATTCTTGTCTTCAATTACCTCCTACAAGAAGCCTGCAGGGCTTTGATTTCCAAAGGGAGATGAAGTTTGTCTTTGTTAAGCCTATTATAACCAGATGACAATTCTTTAGGCCTGGCTTAGTATTCAACTTAGGCACTTCTTTTCTGCCTGCCTTACATATTCCTTGGTTATTGAATCTCATTTTGTGCAGTGACATTTCTGTTTTTCTCCCTACACCTCATTTCTATTCTTCTCTAAAATCTTACAAAGCTATGATTGACAGGGGACTCCAGGGGCCAAAGCAGGATGGCATCAATGTTGGATCAGATCCCTCAAGGCCTTTGTGCTGCTTTGCTTTGAATATCTCCATGGATGGAGGCTGCACAGCCTCTCTGGGTCTCTGGTGTAATGTTTGTCCATCCTCACTGTGAAGAACTTTTCCCTTATAGCTAATTGGTACTTCTAGTTTCCATTTGCTGTTCCCTGTGTCTGCCAGCCCTTAATCTGGATTCATCTCTATTTTAAACTCTCTTTGGGTAGTTAAAAATACTAACATTATTCCCCTTAGCCTTCTTTTTTGGCAGCTAAACAAGCTTGGCTTCTGAAGCCTCATCTTGTCCATCATATGCTTTGGTCCCTAACCATCCAAGTGAAGAGCTTGCTTTAGCTCATTGATGACTTTGTTATCCTGTTAAGCCCAAACTGAACTCAGTAGTCTGGACGTGTTCTCTTCACAAGTGAAAAGCAGAGGGGGAAATCCACTTGCTCAGACTCTCAGCTGTGTTTTTGCCAGTGCAGCCCTTTGTGCAGTTGACATTTCTCACTATAAAACTGGCTGGCAAAACTCATGTTCAACTCCTTGTCCCTCAGCACTCCAGCTCTGTTCTGCAAGGATGATTCCTAGTCAGCTACTCCTCAGCCTGAACCTTTAATTATTCCAACCCACATGCAGATCTTTGTTTCCAGGAACAATTTCCAAACCCTGATTTTCACAAGTTCTAAGACTGCATGTCAGATCCATCACTAATGGCTGTTGGCAGCATTCTGCTAAAGCAAATAGAACAAATAACATTTATGTAGCAAAAGATCTTGATCTTATTTTCTTTTTAATCCTGATATTTTTTCTCTGAATATCCTCCTTAATGGTATACACATCCAGTCTTCATTTCTATTCTTACTGTGCTTTTATCTTCAATATTAACTTGTGGTAATGATTTAATTTTTACTGGTTTTTAATCTGAGGTGGTTGATTCAGCTTGCTTCTTTCTTTAACAGGATCTTTATTTCACACTGCATGTTGTAAATATGCTGATAAATGTGTTAATTGAAATGACTGTCAGATATACTGAAAATGAATCCTTGCAGGAGTCCTACCCAGAGAGTACATTCATAGCTAATTCTAAAGCATAGATCTGTACAAGTTAGACTGTTTTTTGCACTATAAAGAAACAGCAATGAATAATTTGCTGTGAAGCACAAAGACACCCGTGCATAGGGATGCACACACCAGTGCACACACTCAAGGAAATGGTTTAGTTAGATTCATTATAATGGTGGACAGTGTGGGCAGTTTTGTCAGTCAGCTGAGCTCTAATCAATCTGTCTAATGCCTTTCACAATATCATTTCATTAGAGGCCCAAAATAATCATTTGCTCATCTAGTCTTCAGCTGCTGGATTTGATTTGTGTTCTTTTATTGTGGGAACTAACGTGTATCCCATAAGAGCATTTCCTATTTATTGCTTATGTGCTAAGAATATGTATTGCCTTTATTTTATAGACATTAGAGGGTGAAATCCAGTGGGGGATTTCTACAGAGTATAATATGTAAAACAGTTAAGTTCTTGTAAAGTTGAAATGGCTCAAATATTCACTGACTTATCAACCATCTTCCCCACATGAACCAGGTTAATTAGCATCCTGCAGAAGCCCTTAGGCATTTTTATTTCAATTCTTCAGGCTGTATTCCACCTTTATTTAGACCTCAGTTTTCAATGAGCTTAATGGTAATTTGAATGAAGAAGTGCAAAAATCTGCCTTCCACTTTCAGCAATCTGTGTCCATCTAGAGAGAATGGGAGCAGAGATGCAATCAGAGGGGTGAAAGTTCCCTGCAATACAGAGGAGAGCATAAGAAGAGCAGAACCATGGAAAAAGCAGTGTCCAGTAAAGGAACAATGAGATACTTGGGGCAGTGTGACAAATATTCCTCTTTCCATGTGTTGGTTCCTATCCTTAATCAACTACATTTTTCTTCCCCCTAATTCTTCCGTCATTATGTCATTATAGAATCTTATACACCTTGATAATGATGTTTACATTTTCCTCTATTTACATGCTGCATTTATTCACATCCAGTATTTATTTGTTTTCATGTTAATAGCTGTCATTATTCAAACAACACATTTCAGCTGCCTTGCTGAGACACCAGTGTACCTCCATAAGGGACGTGGGTGTTTTGCATGCCAGACTGACTGCAGCTCTCTTTAACCCCTGTTCAGGATCCTCCACAGGCTGGCTCACTGTGTCAGACCAGAAAAGCTGTCTGAGGAGCTTATCTTAGGTTCTTTGTGGCTGAGTGGAACTAAATTACCTTTCTCCATTCCTTTCTCCAGGTCAAAAAACTGGGCCACAAGACCCATGTTGCCCAAGGGAATATGGCTGACCAAGAAGGAAGAGGAAGAAGCATCTGCAGCTGAATTTTCTCTCTTCTGGCTAGAGCTCTTGTGAGAAAGAAGCAAGTCTGGGACCTAGGCTTTTATCTGCCTGAGAGAGGTACTGCAGTTCTTATTCTCTAGGGATGTTTTTCCACCAGTGTGATCTAAAATCTTCATGGGACTCTATTCTGCTGAAGATGGGCCGCTGTACAAAAAAACAAACGTATGAAATCTGAATCCAGAAAGATCCTGACTCTTTAGCCTATTTAATGGGGCTGGGGCTGAACAGAACTGCATTCTTTTATCTATTTCCAGTGCCTGTGGCTGTATTTCATGTAATGACCTTTCTGGGTGAAAAATACATGCTGTTTCTGAAACAGGCACTTCTGCTGATTGCAGGGTGGTTCCTCATCAGCTAAAACAAGGTATTCTCCCCACCACTGAATTTTCACAGAGTGGTTTCATCATTCCCAGAAGACACAAGAACATAATTTATACAATCTTTGGTGGAAAAATGCCTAGGATTTGTGTTTCCACCTCCTCAGTCAGTTGTGTGACCCCAAGCTCCACTGCAGGAGTGCATTCCTCCTGCTCTCAGCTCTCAGCTCTACTTAATGCAGTTTGAGTTCTCCTAGTAGACTGGTCTCAGAGGCTTTCGGTGTCCCTCTGTCCACCTCTGGATTGCATCTGAGCAACTTAGCTCTTCACAATGAAATAGCAATGCAGCTTAGCTACTGACAAGGGCAGGAAGCTGTCCCAGTGCTCAGCCTTAACATGGGTTAAGACACATTGTGTCTTAGGCATTTTTATTCCTTGGTAGTTTTTACTGTCTGGCAGACTTAGTAGGAACAGGGACACTCTCTTCAGTATTATTTTCTCCTCTGGTAAGTTAGGTTCCCTTGGTAATGTTAGGAGTCCTTCTCTGCCCGTCCCTGTTTGAATTCAGTAGTCCTCAATGTGGTTACACACTGCATCCCACATAAATTTCAGCAGAGCTGTATATTAATATGTCTTAGGTTGCAAGATGTGGTTGGGTGTCTGTATTTTATTGTCATGCTAGAGGTGGGACAGTTACCTTCTGTTAATTGGACCACCTGTTGAAACCAGGTGGGGCAGTTTTCTTTATCTCTTCCACAACCCATCCTCCCTCTGGGGAGATATCTTCTGTTAATGGGCCATTGAGTGTCACTGCATGACTGATAAAATTACATCATCCCATTGTGAGATGCTCTGTCCAGGGGAGGAGCCAAGCATTCCTATCAGATATAGTCTGAGATATGGAACACCACAGCCAGCCTTTTCCCACTGGATTCCCAGAGGAAGACCAGACCCTTCTGCACCACCACCGGACCTTCAGAGGAAAACTACACCCTTCTACAGGATCACTGCTTCAGCAGAACCACGTCTGTCACTGCAGGAGGAGCAGCCACCGTTCAATTGGACTGACCCTGACCCACAGGGTGTCAGTTCATGTTCTGACTCTGCCAGTGTTGTTTTGTATTACTGCTTTTTTTTTTTAATTTTTTATTCTTTCTAATAAAGAACTGTTATTCCTACTCCCATATCTTTGACTGAGAGCCCCTTAATTTCAAAATTATAATAATTCGGAGGGAGGGGGTTTACATTTTCCATTTCAAGAGAAGCTCCTGCCTTCCTTAGCAGACACCCGTCTTTTCAAACCTAGACATAATACTTCAGTATATTTCCTGATATAACCAGTCATCTACTACTGTCTCTCCTGTCACTTAAATGTCAGAAAAAAAATGTGTTTGCATGAGCAGGCCACCCAAGTAATTTTAGATTATACAGCAAGATGGTAGCCAGCAGATCATAAAGGGTTTTACTAACCTTGGCAATGCTGAACATAGTTTGAGTTATTTGTCTGACATGTTGCTCACAAAAAAACTTAAAACTGAATTTCAGACTTTTGCTATTTACAGCGCCTAATTTTTCTTCTCACAGACATTTTCTCTGAATTATGAAGGAATTGTCTCACTTCTACCTCTTTCCAGCTTCTCTACAGTGGTGACACAAGCTGTCATTTTTTTTGTACCTACAGAGATTTCTTCTTTTATATGGGCATTGAGGTTGTCTTCTACCCAACTTCAAGGTCACCTGATAACTTTGAGATGTCTGGTTGTAAAACAATGGTACAGCAGGACTAAGGAAATTATCATCACCCTGCACTCAGTACTGGTGAGGCTGCACCTTGAATATGAGTCCAATTTTGGGCCCTTACTGCAAGAAAGACACTGGGGGGCTGGAGCAGGTCCAGAGAAGGGCTGAGAAGGGCTCTGGAGCACAGGTCTGATGAGGAGCAGCTGAGGGAGCTGCGGGTGTTTAGCCTGGGGAAGAGAAGGCTCGGGGCAGACCTTATTGCTCTCTACAAATACCTGAGAGGAGGTTGTGGAAAGATGGGGTCGGCCTCTTCTGCCAGGTAATAAGGGACAGGATGAGAGGAAGTGGTTGTATGTTGCACCAGGGAAGATTTAGTTTGGATATTTAGAAAATATTCCTTCACATAAAATGTTATCAAGCACTGAAACAGACTGCCCAGGGAAGTGTTGGAATCACCATCCCTGAAGGCGTTTAAAAGACATGTAAATGTGGCACTTAGGGACATGGTTAAGTGGTGGAGTTGGCAGTGTTGGGGAACAGCTGACCTTGATCTTAGACATCTTTTCCAACCTAAACTACTCTGTGATTCTATGATATAAGAGAAATTACTAAAATTCTGTACCAAATGAAGTTTTATTACCCTAAGAATAACCTAAGGATCTTATATTTACACTCATAAGTGCTGCACCCAGCTCTGAGGCCCCCAGCAGAGGAAGAATATTGACCTGTTGGAGCAAGTCCAGAGGAGGCCACCAAAATGATTAGAGGGATGGAGCACCTCTCCTATGAGGAAAGGCTGAGACAATTGGGATTGCTCAGCCTGGAGAAGAGAAGGCTTTGGGTTGATCTAATTGCCACCTTTCAGTACCTGAAGGGAACTTTCAGGAAAGATGGAGAGAAACTTTTTACAATAACATGTAGAGGCAGGACAAGGGGAATGGCTTCAAAGTGAAAGAGAGTAATTTTAGATTAGATATTAGAAAAACATTATTTACTGTGGGGGTAGTGAGACACTGGAACATGTTTCTCAGAGAAGTTGTGGATGCCCCATCCCTGGGAGTGTTCAAGGCCAGGATGGTTGGAGCCCTGAGCAATCTGATCTACTGGAAAGTGTCCCTTCCTATGGCAGAGGAGGTGGGAATGAGATGATATTTAAGGTCCCTTTCAACCCATACCATTCTATGATTTTATGTTAAATGTTGCAGATTTGGGGCATAGCATCCTGGACTAAGAGAAGTAGAAATAACCTGGTTATTGAACTGATACCATGTGAGGTTTTGCTTATCACACTGATACCGGATGGTTACTGGTTCTTTGTTCTTTGGTCTGAGCCCCCCTCATCTTTGGCTCAGTCTGCTGTTTACATACAACACTGAAAACACAATTAGAAACACTTGAGCATTTATCAAATGATTTAGGGCAACCTACAGATAAACCAGGTGATATCATATAATTACATATCAGGAAGCAAAGCAAGGTTTATACAAACCCTGCAAGGTAACCCCAGTTGGAAAAAGCAATGAGGGCCTTTAATATTCCTGCTTTAAACAAATTCTTGAGTTTTGCCTAACAGGGACTTTAGAAGTCCATGCAATTACATTCACATCAAGCTGGAAATTATCAAGTTATTTTTTCACTTATTCAAATGTTGATATAAAATTTCCAGTCAATGTTTTTCCTTAGTAGAACTGTATTTGTGCAGATCCCACAAAATGAAACTGAAAAGGTAACAAGGGAAGTTACCACATTATGTCTTTTTCTTTCTTTCTTTTTTTAATTTCAGACTATAATATTTATTCTTTACTAATGTTTATTTAGGCTTTGTTGGTAAAAGGAAGCTGAATTTTTCAGAGCTCAATTCTCACTATTGAGTCAAGAAGATCCAAATATAAATACAGGCTTTAAAATTTTATCTAAAAGCATTATAGCGGGAGCTATTAAAGCATTAGGCACTTTTGGACATGTGACCTCTACACAGGGGATTAAAAACAGTTGTTCCTTTCTGAAAACTTTGTTCACACCTTAATACTACAGGAGGTCTGGCTTCTCCACTCTTCAATGGTTTCTTGTTATTTATCCAAAGATGGGATTCCCTTACTGAGGCTGAGACCTGCAAACTCCTGAGAATCGATCTGAGTCTAAAACATATTAAATGATTGCATGCCAGAAGGCTAACTGCAAGAATGACTTTCAAATAGAATTCTTGTACAAAATCTATGATGCTGCTGAAATCCTTTCTTGGAGGAATAGCAAGGATTATGTTGTACAGATTGAAATCTGGCAGGAGAAGAAGGGATTATGGCATACAGTGAACAACAGCAGGGAGTCAGCCATGTCAAAAGTTCATATGCAGTATGTGATACCAATAGTTTACAAGGCACTTCCATTCCTTTTGTCTATCAACAAAGCCATTTGGAAGGTTTGCCTAGTTCACTGGTTCTGCTACACCACAAGTTGATGAAATATTCTTACATATAAAAGGATGTTATGTCATGTATGTGTATCTTTACTGTATCTCCAGTGCAATGCAGCAGGATACATTGGCTGTTTTCAGCAGCGCCAGGCAGCATCCCTTGACATCATCATATCTATGGTTCTGTTATTGCCACTGAGATCTCTGAACATTTTGCCTTTTTTTTATGAGCCCATCCTAATGCATCAAGTGACAGGAGAGTAAACCCCTTTGAATATGTGTGTTTGTGTGTGTCTATGTCAAAAATTGCTTGGGGGGAGCCTTCAGAATGTAAAGAAATCTTGTTAATTGCCTAAGGCATTGGAGGGGCATCCCAGTGTGATAAGTCTCCTAGACAGGGTTTTCAGTGAAAGAAACTGGAATGCAGGTTTGCTTGATTCCCAATGGCACAGAGGTATGAGGGAGAATATATTATATTTCCTATCTCTCCTTCTGAGTACTGTACTTGCATGGTGCACAAGATGAGATATTGATGGTCTAAGGGCATGGCTCTCCCAAGACCATGTTTTTGAAAACCTTATCAGTGCTCTTTCTGGGATGAATAATGGAACAACAGAAATTATCATCTAGACATGAACTAGGAGGATAAAATGGTAAATCACCAACTTTAGATATATTCATTTTGAAATAGAAGTATGAAGAAGAGTAGTCTGATCTGTATAGACTGCCACATTCTCAGCTATTATAGGCAATTTTAATTAGGAGGACAAACTGGGGCTAGAGATCTTGAATGTGGTTCTGTGTATTTACAAGCATGCACTAAGCCTGTTATCCCTGAGCATGGGAGCAATCAAACATGCTTTCCAGTCTCATCTCAGCACCTCCCAGACCAACCCCTGTGTTCTGAGACCATCTCTGCCTTTGTCCCGTCTTGGTCAGCTTCTTCTAATTGATTTACTCAGCTTGTTCAATTTTCCTAGTTACATTCCTGTGCTGCACTTTCCTAAACACACTCACACCCACACCCCTTTCCCATAATAATTAGTCACTGAAACACATCAGCTTAGAAAACTGAAACTTTGTGTTAGGTGGATATGTGTATTATACTCTCCTCCTCTCCTCTCCTCTCCTCTCCTCTCCTC